>JAJOZX010000193.1:1615000-1837996 GCA_023014485.1 Bathynomus jamesi
TATCTTTTGTACCATGTATAGGCAGGGCCGGATTAAGACCTTTAGAGGCCCTAAGCACTTAAAAGATTTTGGTGCCCCATATATATGTAATTCAAAATATAAACAAAAATAAACCATAAAATAAAATTTTATTTTTTGAAATGAAACAAAACTTACAGTAAGATGGAAAATAATGTTTATTTTTGTATACTTCCACTTCATTTATATTTGAAAAGTTTTCTCCTACTTTTTTTAATTGCAAAGTCTTTGATCAGATCCTCAAAACTAATCTTACGTAACACATCTGCTTCTATACTTAGTAGAGATAAGGCATCCAGCCTGCCTTGTTGCATAGTTGTTCTGTTGGTATTTTTAATATACTTCAACTGAGAAAATGAACGCTCAGCTGAGCAATTTGTGACCATTAATGTTAAAAATATACGAAAGGCAATTTCTACATTTGGGAAGGCACACTCAATATTGTCTTCTACAATTATTTTATAAAGTTCAGCATGACTGAATCTTGTTTTTACATTTTTTTTTTGCACTGAACTTATGGCACACATATGAGTGAAACTGCTGAAGCTCAGCAGAGAAATTAGTGTTCAAGTCCTCTGGGTAAGCATCAATCATCTTTTTACAACCCTGAGAATACCTTTCAATTTCAGTAGATGATGAAGTGGTGACATTATGTGGCACATCACTTAGAAAAGAAAATCTCTCTGCTATTTCTTTGTATATCTCTCCTCTTCTTCTCATCTCAGTTTCAAGTTTGTCAACAATTGTGTAAAAGGTGGTGATAAGAAATTTATCTCTGGCATTCAGATATACTTCTGGTGCGTCTCCGTCATTGGGGTACCTTCTTTCTGATACGTTTGCGAGTTTGAGCTGCCTTGTAATCAACATCTGGTAGCATTTCCTTTGTAGCTGCTTCATATCTTTCAAATTCATCTCGTGAAGTGCACAGTTGGTCAGCTAATGATCCATACAGATCTGCACACGTTTTTAAGTTCACATCCTTATTCTGTAGAACTTTGCTTACTCTATGAAAATTTTGCAAAATCTCATCCCAAAAATTCAACATAAAAACGAATTCTAGCTCTTGCATCTTATTTGCAATATTATTTGCTTCTCTTCTAGTGTCTCTCTTTTGTGACTGGTCTTCAGCTATACATTCTAACGCTTCTAAAATTTTAAGGAAAGATTTCAAAATTGCTGCTGTTGCCATAGCATGTGCCTCCCATCTGGTATCAGAGAGAGATTTTAAGACACTTTCATTTCCAATACAACCTTTAAGAATTTCCCACCTGCTGGTTGAGGCTAAAAAAAAGGTATAGAGCAACTGCACTGTAGAGAAGAAATTAACCGCCTCTTGACAGCAGTCAACAGCACTTCGGCCTACCAGATTTAGTGAATGGGCTGCACAGGGCACATATATAGCAAACTTGTTTGTTTCTAAAATTTTTTGCTGCATCCCCTTATAACGCCCAGACATGTTGGCAGCGTTGTCGTAAGATTGACCCCTACATTTTGAAAAGTTTAGCTTACAAACTTCACGTAAGTACTGCAACACCTGATTTGCCATTTCCTCACCAGTATGGCTTTTCATTTTCAGAAAGGTTAAAAAGCGTTCAATAGGCTGTCCATCTTTTAAGTACAACACTTAACTGATCGATATGTGATAGATCTGGTGTTGAATCAACTGACAAACTAAAATAACCAGAAGATTTTACTTCGTCAGCAATGAGTGCGTGGACCTTTTGAGCCATTAGTTGAATGAGTTCCTCACAGGTGGTTTTGGACAGGTAAGAAGGATTTCCTTTGCCAGAATTTCCATATTTCAAAATGTGACCTGCTAAAAATGGATCAAACCGGCTTATGAGCTCAAGCAGCCCTAAAAAATTCCCATTCTGCAATGATCCAAATCTTTCTTCTGTTCCTCGAAAAGACAAGCCACGTTCAGCTAACGTACAAATAACAGCTATGACACGCCTCAAGACATGTTCCCAGTAATCACACTCTTCCTGAATTTGTTTTTCCAACTGTTGTCCCAACCCGCACCTTGTCTGAAATGCCGGTAAGACTTGTCAAATGGCCCATTGTGGTGTTGACAGTCACTGGGTCCACAAGCAATCCAATAAGCCACATCATCAGCAGAGAAATCAAGCCACAACCCTGGATCTTTTGCTATATTTACTTCATCTTCTGCAGACTGATTCATTTCACCACCATCACCATGGTCCACTAAACTTTCATTTTCAGCAATATTTCAACCCCAGAATGTCTTGTAAAGCAACTTGAATCAACATTTGCAGTAGAGGTATCAAGAGAATTTACAGGCAAAGTGAGATCAGTAGTGAGACATGTGGTAGATGAACCTGCTTGTGACACCTCGGTGATTCCAACGTCATCATATTTTGATTTTGAAGTGATCAAAGTGGTATTTGTGTCCACTTCTGATGACGGAGATTGGTTTTGATTCAGAATCGGTATATCATGTTGACGTTGTGGTCGTGGAACTTGTGTGAAGAAATCAGTCAGCTTTGCAGTCTTGGACTCTAAATCCAAAGTCTTCTCTTGTTTCTCTTTTGATAGTTTTCGCTTTTGTGCACCACTTAACTGAACACGTTTCATCTTGGTTCTTGGGGTCTGTAAAATACAGAAATAAAAAGAATATTTTATTTGTATATTATGTGGCAATCAACACAGTTACACATATCACAATCTTGGCTTTGTTCTTTTATTCTCAGAAAGACAAAATGGGAACCGTCCACAACCAAAGTGGCAATTTAAATATAAGTGGCAATTAAATATAACAACCGAAATATCAACTCGAAATGTTGAATACAAATCAAATCGAAAGAAGGAACCAAAAGAAGGAACCGAAAGAAGGAACCGAAACCTATAAAATAAAAGTACTTAACATTAGAATTAATAATACGCAATCTATAAAAATATCAATATTAACATTTCACTATTAACGAGCCACATTTTATTTACATTTATTTATTTATTTAAAACACAATATTTAATTATAGGAAATATGAACATTTGCTTAGGGCCTAAATTGTCCTAACTACGTTTGATGTTATATATACATTACAAATTATTCACTCTGGTTATTACAAACTAAATTCTTTATACTGTTATGACAATAAATAAATAAATTATAAAATAAAGATACGTGTATGATAAAATATTGTTATATATACAAAGTACACTTCATAGACTTACCCTAGAGAAGAAGAGAGAGCAACAGATAAACTTCTTCAACGCTAATTAACTTAGGTCAGTATATCTTATTATTATAATGGCCGTGATAAACATCACTTGATACAACAGCAATATAGAGAGTTTATAGTTTCTTTTATTTTAATATTAATTTATATTACAATTCTATAAACCTAAATCTTTCTGTAAAACAATACCAAATGATTATGTAAAATATATATTTAATATTATATGCACAAATCACACGTTCAGAATAACTTCCTATAGCACACGAAAATATTTAATCTATATGTATTTTTAATATGGCGCTCAAAGATTTGATATAAACAAAATAATAACGCAAAGCGTAAAGTGTGTGATTACAACGAAATATATTTATTCTCTCAAAAGGGTTGTTGTTCACTACAAATTCAAACAATGAAAAAAAATAAATACTATATATGAATATATATAATTCAGTTTTCAACAGCTTATAGGCTATAAGCCGCGATTATAATGTATAATAAATCCATGGTAAATCCGACAATGGAAAATTTCTGTGGTGCCCCCTTCCCTTGATGCCCTAAGCACGGGCTTATTTTGCTTAATGGTTAATCCGGCCCTGTGTATAGGATAGTTATGAGAAGTTTACCATTCGTTTGGAAAAATTTAACAAGTAAAAATGTTAGTTTAACTCCAAAATATATAATCTAAAAAAGCAAAAAATTTGAGGAAAATTAAGAAAAAAAAGTTTGTAAAAGTTTTGTTTATTTACTTACAAAATTATTTAATATTTTGCGTGTTCATGTATTGTTTGAATGACTTCATTGATTCGTTTTGGGTATTTTTCTACGAGGTTTCGACATCTCTCAGAAGAAATTTTTGCCCATTCTTCTAAAGAAAATTGTTCAGAAGGGTTTCAACTGTAGCTACCTTTTTTCAAATCAAACCATAAATTCTGGTTTAAATTGAGATCTAGGCCAGTGGTTCCCAACCTGGGGTCCCCGAACCCCTGGGGGTCCATGAGCTTTCAATATTTCGAGAGGCTCCAATGGAAATCGTACATTTACCCACGATAAGGGCGCTGAGGCTAAAATTTCAAGTTTCCTTGCTCTTGGCTGGAATTATTAATACTTTTTTTAATACGCTGTATTTTATTTGCATACTCTCTTATATGTCCTTTATTTGATAGTGAAAAATGAGAAAACGAGTTAATTATTAGTTAATAAAAACAGTTTGTTTGGTAGACGGAATCTTTCAAAAACATGGGGTCCGTGGGAAAAAATAAAAATAAAAGGGGTCCTTTGTGGTGAAAAGGTTGGGAACCACTGATCTAAGCTTTGACTGGACCACTCGAGAAGTTTGAAATTCTTTTGTTGAAGCCATTTCATGGTCCTCTTAATTTTATGTTTTGGATCATCATCTCGTTGCATTACCGAATTGCGACACATTCATGACTCCCAAACTGGAGGTAATACATTTTCTTCTAAAATTTCCTGATATTTCTTCGATTTTAAGATTCAATTAATGATAAGTTTTCCTGGACCAAAAGCAGTAAAGCATCCTCAAAGAAGCAAACTACCACCACCATGTTAAATCGTAGGAAGGACTTAAAATCAATCATTTTGATGATCCTTGGCATACTTCAAACAAGTTTCTTTGTGCGTTTTTCGTAGCAGAGGTTTTCTTCGTGGAATTCTTCAATACAGATCATTTTTTCTCAATGTACGACGTACAGTAGATGGATATATATTGATCTTAGACATTCTTAATGTTTGGCAAATATCACCTGCAGTCACTCGCGGATTCCAACCAGCTATTTTTTCAATCCATCTAGATGTACGTCCTGAAATCGGGTAAGGTAAGGTCGTCCACAACTTGGTGGTTTTCATTGTTCTAAAGCCTATCCATTTCTTCATAACTGCTGCAACCGTCGTAAATGGAATTCGAAGTTTTTCTATCTTCCTATAATTCTTTCTAGACTCGTGTGACGCAATAACATCTCTCAAGATCTGTAGACAGCTCTTTACCACGACGATCCATTGGTTACTAATGGCTTGTTCAGTCATCCGTCTTCCATGAAGATTCACAGAGAAAATTCTAGAACTGCCAACAGTCTCTAATCAATAAACGGCTAACTACTGATAAAAATGTTAAATTCTTGAATCCTAAAGTGGGCATAAAAGTATTAAATAATTTTGTAAATAAATGTACGAAAAGTTTGGCATTTTAACTTCTTTTTTATTTCCTCAAATTTTTTTTTAGAATTTTTTATAATTTTTTTTATAATTTTATAATTTCTTACTTTGTTAAATTTTTCCAAACGATCGTTAAACTTTTCATAACTATCTTATGCATGGTACAAAAAATAAGGACGAATATAACGGAAATATTTCTCTCTCCGAATACTTATGAGCGCTACTGTAGTAGTGTCACCACCACTTCTGCTTTTTTTCTGTAACTACTTTGCAGTATTCATTTTCTACTTCTTTTTTCTACCTCTCCTTGGGGTTCAGAGTCATTTAATTAATTAATTTAATTATGTTTCTGAGGATTTTTATAGCGAATTATAAGCACAATCTCTCTCTCTCTCTCTCTCTCTCTACCTACCTATCGATCTACGTCTATTTCTCTCTCCATTTACACTTTCTCTATTTTCTCTCTTTCGCGCAGGATTGAATTGTCTCAATTCATAATTGGGAGAAAAAGAGGTTATCATAATTTAATATCAATGAAGGTCATGTAAATTTCATTTTAGAAACCAAATACAGTATATATATATATATAATATTATATATAATATATATATATATATATATATATATATATATATATAATATATATATATATATATATATATATATATAAAAGATTATATATATATATATATATATATATATATATATATATATATATATATATAAAAGATTTTATATATATATATATATATATATATATATATATATATATATATATATATATAAAAGATTTTATATATATATATATATATATATATATATATATATATATATATATATATATATATACACACACACAGGGGTTGAACAGAATAATGGAAACACTCGCATTTTCGGTGCTGTATTTTCTGATATTATTAATGGCGTTATGTACTTTCTTAAATTAATATGTAACTGCATATAATATTGAGGATATCTTCTTTTTTAATATGTTCATATTGGTTTTCCATGTTCTTTTAAAATAAATAAAAATATAGCGCTTGGAAAAGATGTTACTGCCTGTGAAAGGGGCATGATACTGGGAACCCGTTTGGTTGTTGTTTCAGTTAAAAAAATCACATAATTGCTCCTGTATCTCGAGGAACAGTCCTCAAGGTTATGAATACACGTAAAAATAATAAAAAAAGAACATCAAATAAGGAATATAGTGAGCGTAAAGCAACACTGACAGAATGCGACAGAAGAACCTTATATGATAATTATGAGCTGTGAAGAATCAATCAAAGACTGTTGCATAAAAACTTTTTGTTCAAAAATTAACAATAGTCCGCAAAGACCAGTGTCATTTATAACTATGTTATGGGAACTGTAGTAAAGCCTATTTTAATACCAACCAGTACCAAAGTTCTAATGAATTTGGAGTTGGGTAGAATAATGGGAACAATTCCGCGCTTATGTGGTATAGTTTTTTTTTATTTCTTTCCATGTATATTCATAACTATGGGACTGTTCCTCAAGGTGTAGGGACAATCACGCGACTTTTAATATTGAGACATCAACCAATCGGGCTCTTACTATCATGCCCGTTTCACAATCAGTAACATTTTTTCCAAGCGCCATATTTTTATTTATTCTACAAGAACATGAAAAACCAATATGAACATATTAAAATAGAAGATGTTCTCAATATTATATGCAGTTACATATTAATTTAATAAAGTACATAATGCCATTAATACCAGAAAATATAGCATCGAAAATGCGAGTGTTCCCACTATTCTGTCGAACCCGTGTGTGGTGTGTGTGTGTGTGTGTGTGTGTGTGTGTGTGTGTGTGTGTGTGTGTGTGTGTATACACTACGTTCCAAATTATTAAGCAGATTGCATTTTCTCCAATGTTTTCAAAAGTTTTTCACCGATTTCAATGAAATTTATAGCAAATAATTACAAAATATAGCAGCATTGATGCCCAAAACATGACACTACCTCCACCTTGTTGGCGTCTTAATCTCGATGGTAAAAATTGGCTCTCAGCAATCCATCTTCTTGACCAACCATCAGATCCCTCAAGGGTCGCTCTTCATTCATCGGTTAACAATACAATATTAAAATCTGTTTTCACGTACTGACGCGCCCATTCAACACGCTGCTTCTTGTACCTGGGTATTAATGGTGACTGAATCGTAGGTTTACACGTCTTACCAATTGTTTGGAGGATTCCACATCGATGTTTTCTTGGTACATTATGTATGCCAGCCTACTCAAAAACCTCTTTACTCGAGGACAATGGATGCTTTGCAATTTGCGCTTGATTACAGATATCTGCCGCCTTGTCACTTTTCTTATAGCTCCTTTATCACTTCGCTGCCTCAGTTTGGTACCCTCCGCTCCAAACTTGTTTACAGTTCGATAAGCTCTGCCAAACTGCTTCGCAATTTCAATAGATTTTATATTTTCAGCGAGTAACTTGACTATTTTTCTTTTCTCAGTTAATGTTAAATCCTTCTTCTTACCCATTTTCACCATTTAGATCCGTAAATAGAATACTTGCTTAATAATTCGGAACACAATATTTTACATATTTTTCAATAAAAAAAGATAATTATTTTAATTATCTAAATTTTTATCGAAATGAATACCATCAGTGCATATATATATATATATATATATATATATATATATATATATATATATATATATATATTATATATATATAGTGTAATTATTTGCTATAAATTTCATTGAAATTGGTGAAAAACCTTTGAAAACATTGGAGAAAATGCAATCTGCTTAATAATTTGGAACGTAGTATATATACAGGGTGTCCGAGAATTATCTGTACAATTTCTGGCTGTTATTAAAAGTCAACCATGAAGTGTAGAAATTCCAGTGTTGTTCCATTTTACAGAGAACCTCATTACGTTTTTTCTGATACCACGTTTTGACAATTTCTTTAGAAATGTACGCGGGTGACAGACATTGATGATTTAAAAGCAAGAATCACAGCTGCTATTGAGCGAATTGATGTGGATATGCTGCAGCGTACATGGCAACATTTGGAGTATCGATTGGATGTTTTGCGAATCACTAATGGTGCACATATCGAATGTTTGTAACAACGTTACTTTAATAAAAGAAACTTTTTGAAAATACAGATTCTAAATAATCTTGTTTAAGAATTTTACGTGTGTTATCAAGAATTTTATTAAAAGATGAAATTGTACAGATAATGTTCGGACACACTGGAATTTCCAAAAACCTGTCAAAACTTGGTATCAGAAAAAAACTTAATGAGATTCTCTGTAAAATGGGACAACACTGAATTTCTACACTTCATGGTTGACTTTTAATAACAGCCAAAAATTGTACAGATAATTCTCGGACACCCTATATTATATATATATATATATATATATATATATAATATATAATATATATAATAATATAATTATATATATATATATATATATATATATATATATATATATATATAAACACTTGTATTTTAATAAATATTCAAGATCAGCCTGCGACCGACCCTGTTTTATTTGTAGGAACAACATGATGGAGGAGGAAGTTGTTTTCCATTTTTATTCCGCCTTCATAATCTGCCCCGCATGACTGGTTAGAAACTTGGTACTCATCAAGTTCTTTTTTTTATTTTTTAATGTAGCTAATTGAATGTTCTGAAGGTTCCTCAGCTCCTTCGGTATGATGTTCAATAGTTTTGGATCTCTAATATTGAGACTTCCATTTTTTGTTCTCAGAGATCATTTCACTTTCTGTTGATTTGGACGTGAATGTTCTTTGTTGAGACTCAATATAGTCTCGTTTCCTGTTTACGGGTTGGGAGAACTCTTTCATAGCCTGAACGTGGTATTCGCTCTTCCGCTATGAAAACTCTTCCATATAATTCCCATTAATTTTTTCCTATGGATGTTTTAATAGAAGGGAGTTCTCTCAAATGAAAGTTTACTGATATTGTTATTTTAAGTGTTTAATCTCGTGTTTCGGTATTATTCTGCTGTAATTCCTTACGATTACCATTTTGAAGAATTGGAATTTACCGTCATTAAAGTTCGTATTATTTTCTTCACTTCATTTATATTGTGTTTATATCATTCTTTAATTCATTTATGTCATCTTCGTTATTAATTACTTTGTAGATTTGTCATTATGATAAATAGTAAGGGGATTAATACCATTCCTCGTGGTACAAAGATGAATCTCTGTATTTAATCCCATTAACCATTACTCTCTCGGATCTTTGACTTGGAAAATTAAAGATACGGGGTCGAAATTTACCCATAATACCTACTTTCCTAGGTTTGTTTGAAAGTAGTCCATGATCACATTTGTCGAAGGCCTTAGACAGGTCTGTATATTACATCCATGCATTTCCTTTGGCAAATATTATCTAAAATTCTCTCTTCGTGGTCCCAAAGTTGCGACAAACATGATCTTCCAGCTCTGAATCCGTGTTGGTTAGTGTTATATAAGTTCTTTTCATTCCAAGTTGGATGCATTTTTATTTTTAACCCATTACTGCCCATTGGTAGAATTTCCTACCGACAAAATTTTGTCATTATTGCATTACTTTTTCTTGTATTCACATGATCTTCGGTACGAGTCATTGATATGACGCGTCATATCAAAGACTCATACCGAAGCTCAAGTAAATACAAGAATATGTGATGCAATAATGACGAACGATTTTGTTGGTATGAAATTCTACCAATCGGCAATAATGGGTTAACTATTTCTTCAGAACATTTTATAAGGTGTGACGTATTTGGTACTGATCTGTAATGTCCATTTTCCCCTTTGTATATAAGAGTATTATTATTAATGTTCAATAATTTGAGAGATTGTCTGATGATGCCAGTGTCGAGTGATGCCCTCCGGAGTATGTTTAGTAGCTCCGTTATCCTTTCTTAAGGAATTTGGTATTCCACGAGTACGGTCCATGTACTACTTTGTCTCTCTCATTGATCATGTCCCTTTCTGAGATGTTGATACGAAGAAGTAGTTTTTCTCTTTACGCAAGATTTCGGGGTAACAATTATAAATAAAAAAGATTGACTCATTACCGAATTAAACTGTTCAATCATTTTACGGGGGTGGGGTTCATTTACGCAGTATGGGCGCTCGGTAGCTCAGTGGTTACGGTGGCAGGCTCTGACCAGCGAGGCTCTGATTCGCTCCAGCCTGCTGGCTCCTGGTTTGGGTTAAGTTGACCGCTTACCCAGTCACTACTCAGACTAAAGGTGACATTTGGGTGCATATTCACCACCCCCATCGTTGAGCAATGAACTTCCTGGCCGTTATCGTTATTATTTACTTACTCTTCCTCACGCTTTTACACTGATCCAATACCGCGACTCTCCCAGCTTTTCATTTTGCAAATTTAAAAAAAATATTTTGGATAATATTTGTACATTTTTTGCTTTTTTATATGCTCCTTCAAAATGAGTGTTGAATTAATATTTGTTTCAAGGTATCCTCTATCTGACTTAAATTTATATTCCATTTTTTTTTTTTTTTTAATTTATTTAGCATCTGTTTAAGCGCTTTTGAGGTTGTTTTCTTTGGCGGAGCTGCGTTTCCCGCTTTCTTTCAGCTTTTATACTTTTAATTTTCCGAGGCCTTTTGATATGTATTCTAATAATATTGACTTTACTTTTTCTTAACGAAAGGAACTCCTCTTTTTTAAAATTTCAGTGCAAATTTCTAGTTTTTATCTTATATTTTATATATATAAGAGAGAGAGAGAGAGAGAGAGAGAGAGAGAGAGAGAGACCTGAAATTCCTTTCCTCGTCGTTCACAAACATTGGAAATCATCGGAGACCTCAGCCGGCCTCAGTCCCTCAGCCGGCCTCACTCCCTCAAGCAACACCTCAACAATACCCGAAGCGAATCAACACTTGAGGCGACCTACAATTTCATTCCGCCGGAAGCAAATATCACTCTGCCGGCGTCATCCTTCTGGCCCTGGTTTCACTCATCCTTCACCACAATTCGATCAGCGCCCTTTCAACAAGTCAACCAACAGGCCCTCAGCACATCCTCCTGCCGGTAGGCCAATACGTCTTCAGAGCTATCTACGGCGAAACCCAATACGGTCAACCTTCACGTAAGCCCTTCTCAGTCTTCAGAGTTATCCACGTCGAAATCGCAAGCCGGTAAACCTCTTGTAGGCCCTCACTCGGCCTACAGTGTTTTGTTAGGTCGTGCTAGCAGCTTCAGGATTCAAGGCTGAAAAGTCCACAAACTCTGCCTAATCGCGTAGGCCCTAAAAAGTGTCCTCAATACCGTTCAAACCGCAGTAGGCCTATTCAAGTGTTGTACCAATACAGTAGTTTTGTATCACCTTGTTATTTTGTTCATTCATATAATTTACTTATTTGTATAATTACTTATTGCTGTGAATCCAATATCGTACCTTATTACCTAGTTGTTGTTTTATTACTTAATGATTATTGTAGTGTACAGTACCGAATATCTCGTTACCTTAATTCTTGTTGCTAGTCATTAACGCAACGTTTAACACCAGACTGTGTAACCATTTCTTATTGCTAATAATCAGTCATTTGTAATATAGTATAAATACCGTTATAGAATTGTTAATCACTGTGAACAAATAATTTATTTATTTTTCTAATTAAACAAAACAACAAAGTAATTTATCTCTCCTTATTAAATATTGTTTGTTTGGACTTTAGGCTATTTCTAAACTGGTGACCCCTGATTATTCATCTCAATATAATTCATTAATTACATGTATAGTAAGCCTACTTTCTTGGCCACATCAAACTGGTGATCCGTAAGCCATTTTATATACATGGTGGATGAAAAATTCTGTCTTAAAAGTATTTATTGTAGTTATTTTTGAGAAAAGACTTTTCACTCACTATATATATATATACACACATATATACAGGGTGTTATCAAATTACATTTCATAAATTAGTATACATATTCAAGACGTCAAAGTGAACAAAAAAGTTCTTATGAACATAAATTCGCAATCGCTTCGTTTCTGAGATACATTGCTTTTTTGCCGAGGATGATCCAATTAAAATGAACGTCATTAGAGTTTATCAAAGTTTATTTACAAGTGCTCAAAATGGTTTCCCTCCATCAGAGTACATACTTTAACGCTTCGTTGAAAATTTTCCGCATACGTTCGAAAACACCATCCTACATCATGGCTACATGGTTGCGTATTGTTTCTGAACAATCTTGACCACGTTGCCACAATTATATCTATGTTATTAACTTCTCTCGAATAAACAAGATTTTTTTTTTAAAAACCCGCAAGAAAAAGTCAATTGCATAGTTTTGGTTTCTAAAATGACAACTAACAAAATACAACCAAAACAAAAGAAACATAGCTCTCTAAACAACCACACAACTACAACTCTCATAAACAAAGAAGCCATTGCAGATTTATGTTCAGAGGAACTTTTTTGTCCACTTTGACATCCTGAATATGTAAACTAATTTACGAAACATAATTTGATAACCCTGTGTATATATGTATATATATATATTAAAATAGTGGTTAAATCTTACCCTAGAGATCTCGGAAGATCTGCAGTTCCTAAGCAATTTTCACACTCATTTCACATATTACCTCACTTACACTTACTTACCTCTTAATGAAGACAACCATTTTTCTTCTAATTTATGCAAATATTTCCGAGTAAAAAGGTGACTGAGCCTCTTTTTATACAAAAAAAGCTTTTGTTAACTTAGCTATATACAAATTAAAAGAACTAAGTTAATTCTATTCAAACCTTAGTTCGTTAACGAACTTAAATTTTTGTTAAGTTAATTATTCAAACTTGCTTCATTTGTTTGCGAAACACAAAAAATAAAATTTAAAAAAAATTTAACATTAATATTTACAGTATTCAGTTTTGTTCTTAAAGTTTATTTTAAAATTATTTTTAATTTTCTTTCTTTTTAAAGTTAAAGTTAAAAAGTTCTTCATTTAAGCTAATTCTCACTTGTTTAACTTTATTTTTAACTTTGACAAGCGTTTACCCAAATTATATAATATATATATATATATATATATATATATATATATATATATATATAAACTGCAAACACGCAGTATAATTAACGTAAAGAACGACGCTTGTACAGGAGAATATTCCGCGCAAGAATATATATATATATATATATATATATATTAGGGATGTACCGGATGACAATATAGCCGGACAATCGGATACCGGATATCTGGCTTTTTATTTTTGCCGGATACAGGATAATCCGGCCGGATCAAGAAATGGCCGGATACCGGATAATTGACCGGATCATGTATTCTTAAGGGCATAAAATTTTAAAACTTGCAAGTAACTAGTGGTTTAATAAAGTTTTATGGTTCCTACTAATTTTACAAAATCATTATTCTCCCCAAAAAATGCAAATTAGAAATTCTGTTTATTCAATTAAAAAAAAAAAAAAAAATCCATCACACTTTTCCTCTTGAATCTAATCCTACAATGAGGCCTATGAAGCCTAGCTACTCATTTATTCTGTAATGTTTGCAAAATTTTCTCTCAATAGATAAGCCAATGATGTCATTTTAATTTTTCCATAATATATAAATTGGGGACACTATGCCTATGGCTTAAAATTATAGGCATTCACTATCACCAAGTGACACGTTCATTCACTCGTGCACATATATATTTTCACACGGTATGGTACTCTGTAATGTCACAATTTTTAACAAATAGTGCATAGGCTTTCTTAATAAGTTTCGTCATTGGGGCCAGATGCACAATAATATAGTAGATTATTTAATTTATACTATATTACCTTCTCATCAGACCAATAAGTTTTGAATTATTTTTAGTATATTTTGATACAACAAAAAGAATAAGATATTTGATAATTTGCTAAGTTTTAAATTTAAATAATTAGGATATGTGTTACTAGTAGGCTTAGAACAGAATTTAAATCAGAAAAAACAACAAAAAAAAGAAGATGGAAGTATATTAAATTTTCAGACTAAAATTGTCTTAATAGAAAATGTAACATTTTCCATAATTTGGGGGGGACTCTCGTATTCAATGTTGGAAAGAAAAAAGGCAAAGTTGATTGGACCTAATTCTGCTAAATTTTAGAGAAATCTAACTTTTAGTGTGTTTTTTGTTTGAAAAAAAACATTAGAAATGTTAAATTTAGCCCTTTATTGCACACGGCTCTTCCCACAACTGAATAAAATTATCTGGCATTAGCCATAAAAAAATAATAAAGTACACACAAAAACTTGAAATATGAAGTTTTTTTATCAACAAAATGTGATTAAAATGTTAATTAATTATCCGGTATCCGGTCGAATCATACTTGATATCCGGTATCTGGCCGGATACTGAAGAAGTGGCCGGATCGGCCGGATACCGGATTGTGATCGGGTATCTGGTGGATCCCTAATATATTATATATATATATATACAGTGGAACCTTGCTTAACGAGCATAATTCGTTCCCGAATTGTGCTCGTTATGCAAAATGCTCGTTAAACAAGGCAATTTTTTCCATAGGAATCAATGTAAAATATGATAATGCGTTCCATGCTTAAAAAATACTTAAAATAATATTTATAATGATATTTAAAGGCGTTTTTTAAATTATTATTGCATAAAATGAAAAGATTATTAATAAAAATTAACCCAAAAGAGAATGTAAATAATTAGTAAACGGTGAAATTTATAAATAACTTACGAAGAGAGAAGGTGCTCCTGACGCACGCAAAGGAAATGAAGAGACAGGGGAGGAGGAGAGGGTTATTGAGGGGAAGGAGGAGAATCGTCTTCGTTCAATGCAATAACATTCTCGACGAGCTCACAGTCACTAGCTTTAAATTTTTTAGAGGCACTTTCACTTTCTTTTGGATCCTTTTTCACGAGGAAACTGTCTAGAGACAGCTAAACAGACTAAGAGCCGCGAGGCAAGAAACGAGGGAAACAGCACTGGGCAGTGAGTCACCCACACGTTGAACTTGGGGGTGGACATGCAGGAGGAGACTTGGGGGATAAAGAAAGCGAGTCAACGTAAGTAAGACGCTCGGATGGACTCCGCGACCTTACTGTATTTATTTTGCTTTTGCGTTGAAAAGATGTTATTTTATTTTTAAAATATTTTGCTCGTTAAGCAAAGTGTCGCTCGTTATGCAAGGTAATTTTCCCCCATTCTTTTGGCTCGTTATACGAATTTCTCGTTATACGAGGCACTCGTTAAGCAAGGTTCCTCTATATATATATATATATATACTCGTAAGGGATCTTTTCCATTTGGCGGCAGGCGGTTTTTTTAACCAAATTTTCACCAGTAATACTTTTTTGTGTGCTAAATACGAATCTAATTTTTTTTGAGAGAAATGAAAGGAAAATATCGAAAAAAAAGATTTTAAATACGAACTACTTTATACGGCGTACGAAAGGGAAATATTTATTTGAAATCAGCTATATCCTTTAATATTTTTCCAAATATATCTTCGTTTTCATTACGCTTCCGCCAAATAAATTCGCATCATTTGTATAATTTAGGTCTCGGGGGTACGGGGGCAGAGCCCCCGTAAAGATCACGCATCACAAATTGATCGGTATCGGGTTATATTTTTATTTTTGAATTTCCAACGCTAAAATGTCGTTCAATCGATCAATTTGTGATGCGTGATCTTTACGGGGGCTCCGCCCCCGTACCCCCGAGACCTAAATTATACAAATGATAATGTAATAACATATTCATGTTAGGTAAGGTTAGGTTAGGTTAATTAATACCAAAATACATTTTCCTAGTAATATTTGAGGTGTTTTGCTTAGATTTTGACCTCCATTTCCCTTGAAAATGGGCCAAACTTCAAAGTACTATAGCTTTGTTGGATCTCATTTCCGACGGAAATGGAGGTCATATTTGAACAAATCACATGAAATACTACTAGAAAAATGTATTTGGTGTAAAATGACTGAGTTACTTAAAACACATAATTACCAAAAAAATTTCACTGCATCTTCTTCTGATATAATATTCACAAAAATCCACTGTAAATTATAATTCACGTCCATGATTTACTCGTATTTCCAGAAACAATAATGAATTGCGCGGAATGCTTAATCATATCGAGTTGCCATAATTATTCTACAGTTTTGGAATAATTAAATTTATATAAACAAATAATTAATATTCATAAAATAATTAATATAATATAAATTAATAAATTATTGTATAATACAATACTATAATTATATTATTGCAAAAATATATAGAATTTCGCAGTGTAAATAGTTCGTGCGCGGTATAAAGTAGTTCGTATTTAAAATCTTTTTTTCGATATTTTCCTTTCATTTCTCTCAAAAAAAAAGTTAGATTCGTATTTAGCACACAAAAAAGTATTACTGGTGAAAATTTGGTTAAAAAAAACCGCCTGCCGCCAAATGGAAAAGACCCCTCGTATGTTATGTTAACAAAAGCGAAGCTAGATTAGGTTAGATTAGGGTAGATTAGGTCTTCTACATAACTGTCAATAAAAAAAATTAAACAGATTCTGACCATTTTCAAAAATATTTTTAAATATTAAACTAAAGAAAGATAGGTACAGTGTGTGTGTGTGTGTGAGAGAGAGAGAGAGAGAGAGAGAGAGAGAGAGAACAAGATAATACGTGTCTATTTTTTAAGCCTTTTCAACCTGACACAACACCATCTTCTCGGAAGAGGACAAGCGTTCAATTGGATCAGTTACAATAGGCCGCTTAACAATTGAATTACGAAGTCTGTTTCAGGCGCACGGAAATAGAGAACACAAAATTTTAAAAAATTCCTTTGTTTGGTCTCCCCAAGGTGGGGAACGGTGGGTCCGAAGTTCGTGAAGGGGGAGGGTAAACGTTTTTAAAAAGCGAAGGAACTGGGTGGAAATTAAAAAGAAAATGTTAATTTTAATTTCAAAAACGAAATTTGGTTTTTGGAAGTGTTTTGGAAATGTTAAAAAAATTTTAGCCAGATCATTCAAGCGTTGCTGAGACATTCTGAATGCAAATAGTTCTTTATTAATTTCAAGAGGAAGAACTTCTCTCTCCTCATGTAAGTCACAGGCGAAGTCAATATCAGGCCCAATGAGTACCAAAATTTGGATCTGGGTCTTACAGACTTTCACCATAAATATAATTCAGAATTTCAGAGTGTCAAGTGGTGAGTTAAACACCTTAGCTGATAAAGTATTTACAACTGACAATCTCTGAACAAAGATCATTATCATCATTATTTAAATTTTAGGATTACGGTTTAAATTTTAGGCTTACGTCAAAAACAATATTTTTGAACACTAACTAGAACAGATTTGTGCTCAGGAAAATGTATCCCTCGTAAAGCTGAGGTAAGAATTTAGTGATCCTAGCCTTTTTATAAAAGATGGGGTGCATTTCAATGAAATAGGGAATGCTAGGCTAGGTAGGTTAATCGATGAGAACGTTCTAAAGCTGTATAGGTCGAAGCCCTCTTTGAACGTTGTGGGTCCAGGAAACGCCGGCCTGACGTGAAAAATACAGTAGTTTAAAACGCTGATCCGTGGTAAAAAATAATTTAAACGTCTTTTATTATAACGCGCGTAGTATTAGAAATAAATTGAACGAATTTAAGGCGATAATTTTTTGGGGAACTACGATATACTGTAGTTGCTATAACCGAAACGTGGTTAAATACCATAATTCGGGACTTGTTGAGGGAACTTGATATAGCGGGTTTTAAACTTTTTACTAATAATAGGTTACATAGAATTGGTGGCGGCGTTTTGTTGTACATTCGTAATTCCCTTAGGGCTATCGAGGTTAAGATAGATTTCCGGCAGCAATTACTAATGCTATATGCGTTGATGTTAGGGCGAGTATATTAGCTTTAATTTCGTTGTTGTTTATGACCTCCCGTTCAACCCCTCGATACCGATACTAGATTTTACACACTTCTTGGTAACTTTGTTAATAATCGGGATAGTATAGTTGTCGGAGACCTTAACTGCCGAACGTTAATTACGAAACTTTTACTGGCAATGATGAGGGTTTGAGATTGAGTGAGTTCATGGAAGATAATTTTTACGACAGATGGTTACCGAACCAACGCGCGGTGACTATTTTAGACGTGGTGATGACGAACGACGAAAATATAGTCAAAGGTTTGGAAGTGAGTGTGAGTTTGGGATATAGTGATCACCAAATTATTAGGATTAAATTATTGATAGAAAACAGTAAGGATAGTAACGTAATAGAAGTCTCTGATTTTCGGAGGGCTAATTTTGATAGTTTTGCAAATAGGATGAGAGTAGTGGACTGGGATAATTTACTTATGGGTAATGACGCAAATTTTCATTGGGAGGTGTTTAAAGAAAGTTTTTTGAATATCGAAAGGGAGTTTATTCCGCGTAGGCCCAAGAGCGCCAGTAATCATGGTAGACCCAAGAGCGCCAGTAATCATGGTAGGCCCAAATGGTGGACTAGGGAAATAGGTGAGTTCATAAACGAGCGTAACAGAGCGCATAGACTTAATAAGCGCAATGGCACGGTAGCTAACTTTAATAGATATATCGAGCTTAGATGTCATGTTAAAAGATCTGTTAGGGATGCTAAGCATAATTTTAAGATACTTGTAGCTCCAGATAGTAAACATAATCCGAAAAAGTCTTTTGACTACGTCAATAATCGTAAGCTGATAAAAGATAACATAGGCCCTCTAGTGGACGCTCTAGTGGACGCTAACGGGGCTTTGGCTTCCAACGCTCAGGCGATGGCGGGTATTTTTAAAAACTTTTTTGCGACAGTTTTTACCGTGGAAGACGTAAATAATGTCCCCGACGTAGACAATATCGTTCCATTTAGTAGTGAGACTATTTTGAATGAAATAACTGTTTACGAGGATGAGATTGCGCATTATATCGATAAGCTAAAAGTTAGCAAGGCTCCAGGCCCTGACGCACTTTATCCGAGACATTTGAAAGATTTGAAAGACGTTATCGTAGGCCCCTTAACAAAAATTTTTAATAAATCAGTGGTAGCGGGGATCATTCCTGAAGACTTCAAATTAGCTAACGTTACGCCCATTTTTAAAAAAGGCGACCGCACAGTAACTAGCAATTATTGGCCTATTAGCTTAACTTCAGTTGTCGGTAAACTTTTGGAATCCGTCGTTAGGGATCGTATCGTCGATCACTTAGAAAGTCGCGATTTGATTAATAGTAGTCAGCATGGGTTTCGACGCCATAGATCTTGTTTAACTAATTTTTTAGAATTTTATAACGAAATAGTGCGCGAATACGACAGGCATAGAGCGGCTGACGTTATTTATTTAGATTTTAAAAAGCGTTCGATACAGTTCCGCATAGAAGATTAATTGCGAAGGTTAAAGCGCACGGTATACGCGGTCAGGTAGCTAACTGGTTAGAGGAATGGCTTCGCGCTAGGAAACAGAGGGTCGTTGTTAATGGTAGGGAATTGGGGTGGTTGGATGTAGGTAGCAGTGTCCCTCAGGATTCAGTTTTAGGCCCATTGCTATTCGTAATCTACATTAACGACATAGGTGTAGGCTTCACCAGTAACGTGTCAGGTGCTACTATAGCGTGATTCCTACCTCGATTCGGCGGTCTACCTTTTAATTATAGCTTCTTACCTTGTTTACTAATTGCTTGTTTACATTCCAATGTCCGTCGCCCTTGACGATTGGTTAGGTTTAGTCATGATATTTTCGTTAGTTTTAACGAAAATATCGTGACTAAACCTAACCAATCGTAGGTAGACCGCATACTATAGTAGCACCGAAACTATTTTTTAAATAAATAAAATTGAATAATAAATAGCATTTTATATTTATTATATTTTCATTTATACCTTGGATAGGAATCACACTACAGTACTGTAGTTTCGAACCAAAACGGGTAGGAATCACCCTGTAGTATCGAAGTCACCGGTAGGAATCACGCTATAGTAGCACCACGTGTCAAAATTCGCGGACGATAGTGAAATAGGTGGTAAAGTTCTTAACGTGGACGATAGAAATAGGGAATCTCTTCCAAATGGATGACCCCACGAGATTTAGCTGAAAATTTGTATACTAATAAATTGTTATATTCTAATGACGAAAATTACATTATTTTCCTGGAGAAATATGCGCAACATACGAAAAAAATTGCATTTATATGCGCACTAGTTTGCATGGCGCATGACCGTTATCTAAATTATGTAGTGGGTTTTACAAAATAAAACGCAGATAATATCCTTTATTTATTAAAATTTGCTATATTTAAAAATATTTTAATAAATAAATCTTCATTTTCATACCTTTTTCTCCATACGAAGTCGCATAAACAGTAATTTTTGTCGTTGTTATTAATGTTTATTTGTTGCCTGCTTAGACCTAGTTTAATCTAAATATTATTGTTGTAGTATGAGCATGTGATAATGCAGTGCTGTGATCTATCTACTTGTGAGTTGCCCCCGGTCAATTGAATGCCCGGTTAGGTCAATTATACGCCCTTGACGAGTGGTTAGGTTAAGTCATGATATTTTCGTTAGTTTTAACGAAAATAACTACTTAACCTAACCAATCGTCAAGGGTGTACAGTTGACCTAACCGGGCATTCAATTAACCGGGAGCCACACAGCAACCTCGTATCCGGGCGTCATGAACGGTGTAAGCTAGATAACGGTCATGCGCCATGCAAACTAGTGCGCATATAAATACAATTTATTTCATATGCTGCGCATATTTCTCCAGGAAAATAATGTCATTTTCGTTATTAGAATATAAAAATTTATTAGTATACAAATTTTCAGCTAAATCCCGTGGGGTCGTCCATTTGGGAAAGTTCCGAAATAGGCTCCAAGACGATGTAAATAGGATTATGGAGTGGACGGATAAGTGGCAGATGCAATTTGGCGTAGACAAATGTAAAGTCTTGCATATAGGTTCTCGTAACAACAGTTACACGTACACGATGGATGATAGACAGTAGCGATCGTTGACGAGGAAGTACATTTAGGCGTACGCGTATCTAAGGATTTAAAAGTTAGGAACCAGGGCCTGGAGTCTTCCGCAAAAGCTAATAGGATGTTAGGCTTCATAGTGCGTAATTTCGAATTTAAATCGAAGAATATTATATTGCCCCTTTACAAGTCCCTAGCCAGGCCTCACTTACAATATGCCGTTCAGATTTGTTGCCCGGATTTGCGTGAGGATATTGATAGGTTGGAAAGGGTTCAGCGACGCGCAACGAAACTAATTCTGTCACTACGCAACAAGTCTTAGGAAGATAGGATTAAAGAGTTAGACCTGCATTCACTCGAAACTAGGAGATTAAGGAGGTAGCTTATTGAAGTTTTCAAAATCGTTAATAAAATCAATAACGTAAATTTTGACAACTTGTTAATTTTCGATAATAGCAATACTCGTAATAACGAATTTAAATTACGTGGCAGACGTTTCATTACTAACATCGCTAAAAACTTTACATTTAAAGTAATTGATAAATGGAATAATCTTCCCGCGTCCGTCGTGAACTCTACCAGCGTTAATATGTTTAAAAACCGTTTAGATAGGCATTTTCAAAATATTAACGTTGTTTAAAATAATAAAACAATTAGCAACAGGAGCTCTGGGGGTAATAGTCAAGGTTTGAGTCTGTTGACGATTAATGCCAGCTTGTGACATGCCAGCGTGTGATGTGCCAGCAACAAAATTATAATATATATATATATATTAGACTAACATGTACTTAGATGTAGCTCATAGCGTAAACTAACCCACTATTTGTTATACTCTTCATACTTTTTTTCTTGTTCTTTTCTTATCCCCTCTTTACTTGTATGTCTCTAGGTTGCATGGTATGACAGTGTTTTAGTTAAGACTGTGTTTGCATGGTTTGTAAACGTTCTTATTTTACTTCTTTTCATCTTTCACCCCTTTCCTATTCTCTTCGACTATTTTCCGACTTGTCGGCAGTGGCCGGCGGATGATGATGGTGAGTCTCTCTCTCTCTCTTTTTCTGAATGAATGTTAACCCATGAATGTTAACCCTTATTCTCTTCTTTTAACCCCCTACTCTCTTCTTTCTCTCGGGCTAACCTTAGAGTGGATCTTAGGGTCTTTGTTAGCCTTAGCTTCTGTAGATCATGTGCCATTTTTTTCAGAGGAATCTTTAAGAGTATTGGAATCTAAAGTTCGTTTTGTCTCTTTAGTACTTAAAAGACAAACTAAAATATTGTTCAGAGAAAATCTCTCCTCAATTCTTGATTCAGATGTACCAGTCAATGGCAGGAAAAATCTTTCCTGAATCTCTCCTTAGAATTCTCATCAACATCATCATCTAAACTTTAATATTCAAACATGTTTTATCGTTTGGGTGCTTTTTTTTTCATAAATCTGACTTAAATTCCCATTTCATCTGCAATTGCTCTCGCAGACATAAGAGCTAAAGCTAAACCATTATCTCGATGATCCTCCAAAAATTTATGCACAGCAGTGATTTCATTTTTAACAACCTCTATACCAACCTTTGGGATCTGCAACGGTTTGCTGACACGATTCACTATTTTTTTCCCTCTACTGCATAATCTGCCAGAGCTTCAAATGCACATCATCACTTAAATACCATAATATCAAATTACCTTAACACCATCAAAACAAGCCTCTCAATGAGTCTCTGACAGTGGCTTTGCAGCTAATGAAGTTACATGATATTTAAGTATAGACCAACGATGAGTAGAAGAACTGAAAATTGTGTAGATACGTTGCAACACATCAAAAAAATGTTACAAACATTACTGATGATTTAGCAGCATCACAGATAACCAAACTGAGAGCATGACTACTGCATGGCTTAAACAGAGCTTTTATGTTTTTCTCCAACAGTCTGTCTTGTGCTTCGTTCTTCTTACACTTCAAATTGCTTCCATTATCATAACCTTGTCCTCTGCAATTACAGTATCACTCTTGAGTTTCAACTTTTCTCTAGGTGTTCCAACATGGTTTCATGCAATATCTCACCAGTTGTTGTTGTTGTTGTTGGTTAGCCGATCAGCCCATCCTGATCGAGCAAGCCGGCGGCACGCAGGTAACCGATCGTCCTCTCCGGAGTGGACCAGAGGTTCAGCGCACTAGTGATGTTGTGTTGTGTTCTATGTTGTGTTAGAGTGGTACAGTCTGTCATGATGTGTTCGATTGTTTGTGGTGTATCCTGGCACATGTGGCAGGTGTCGTCTGTGGAGTTGTCTAGTTTGTGTTTATATCTCTGTAAGTTGGGGTGATGTCCACATCGAAATCGTGCTAAGTTAACTCGATCCGATCTACTCAGGCTGGTCTCTGACCTGTCAATGGGTGGCGGCTTCGCACCTAGGACCGCATTCGGACCGAGTCGTGTCAGTGCTTTGTGGGTTAGGTGTGTGTGTGTGTGTTTTCTGTATTGTGTGATGACTGTGGGGCGTGGTATAGAATGGAGTATTTGGTTATAATGTCTCTCTGATGTTACCTTAATGGTGCGAGGTGTTGGTGCATGATTGTACATGTAGTGGCAAGGGTGTTGTGGGTTAGTTGTCGCTGCTGCCATGAATTGTGTTTCCCTCATGTCTAAATGTTCCCTAACTTTCAGTATTTTTGTTTCTGAGTGCAGGTGTTCTATTGGTGTTGTTTGAGTACATCCTGTAATGATACGAAGTGCGTTGTTGTTTGTTTTGTCTGTAAGGTGTTTATGTGTGTGTTTGAGATAATGGGTGCCAAGCATGGGCTAGCATAGTCCATAACTGAGCGAATATGTTGTTTGTATATGAGTGATGTTGTTTCCTGCTGGTGTCCAAAGTTTGTGCCTGTTAGTACCCTAAGCGTGTTAAGTCTTGAACATTTGTTTTTAATGTCCTGAATGTGGTTTGCAAAAGATAATGATGTGTTTGTATGTGACCCCAAGTATTTTGGTCCTGTGTGTGTGGAATGTTGTTGTTGTTTAGTGTAAGCTATGGAGTTATCTGGTGTTCTTTTGTGTTGCTTGTTAGCAAGGTGATGGTTGATTTTGTGGGCGCTTATTTGAGTCTATTGTGTGTGAGCCAGTCTTGTATACTGTTTATGTATGTTTGTAGGTTATTTGTAGCGGTGTCGATGTTGTTGTGGGTGGATGTTAGAGTGATGTCATCCGCATATGATGATAAGGTAAGCTTGTTATCTATGGGTGGTGGAATATCATGCATGTGTAAGTTGAACAGTGTTGGTGAGAGAACAGAGCCTTGAGGGACCCCGTTCGGAAAAAGCTTGTTTTGGATGACTCGCCATTAAATGTGACATGTGAGTATCTTCCTGAAAGATAGTTGCTCAGCCACCTTTTGGTGTTATTGTGCATGTTTGTGTTGAGTATTTGGTTTATGAGAGGGAAAAAGAGGTCCCGTACTAATAATAGACTTTGATTTTCCACTTAATAAACTTGGAAAAAGTTCCACCAAGTTTTACAAATGAGAATTATTTTATCTAGTTGAGAAAAATGGAGACAAAGTTATTCGATCTTGGTTTGTTTATTTATGATCTTCAGATAAAAGGTTTTTGCTTTTGCTGCGTACTTTTTGGTAAACGTAACATTTCTCTTTCAAAATGTGGGTTCAATGCATGGAAAAACCTTTCATCATGAACACTCACCATCACATACGAAAAACACGGAGGCCTGCCATCAACTGACAGTAACATGGAGTTACTCGCGATGGAAAGGAATTACTGGAACTGTTATAATAAGAATTATTTCTATTTGTTATTTGACTGAACGAAATCAAGCTTTTTGGGGAATTACAGGAAAACTTGGTAGTCCTCACAGTAGAAATTTCCTAGATCATGTTGACTTGTTAGCAAAGTTTGACCCTAAAATGATTGAACATGTGCGGAGAATTGGTGAAAGCGATATTTCTGTCCATTTTCTTGGCAAGCATATTCAAAGTGAATAAATTGAACAAATAGGACAGCGTATAATTCAGTCTATAGTTGAGAAAGTTCAGCAAGCCAAATATTTTCGTGATCATGGACTGTACACGAGATATAAACCAAGTAGAGCAATTGTCCATTTCATTGCGTATTGTCACTTGTGAATTATCTGTCGGATTTTCAGTTGCTGAATGGATTTCTAGCACTTGATGCAACAACTGGTGAAACTGTTCATGATGAAAGGTTTTTCCATGCATTGAACCCACCTTTTGAAAGAGAAATGTTACGTTTACCAAAAAGTACGCAGCAAAAGCAAAAACCTTTTATCTGAAGAGCATAAATAAACACCAAATCGAATAACTTTGTCTCCACTTTTCTCAACTTTAAATGCAAAAAACTTCACTTTTTTCTACGTGAAGGTCAAAATATGAAAATAAAAACCCACTCTAATAGACAGAGTTTATTTCCACAATAGTTTCGATGCCCACTGGCATCCTCCTCTAGGGTGGATACAAAAAAACGAATGAACCAAAACAAGAGGGAAAAACAGTCCAGGGACCGACCGTTAAGAAATTCGCACCGAGGTTAGATCCCGTTCTCTCGACACCAGAAGGGCATTTTCATTAAAGGGACCCCGCTTATAAGTACATTCGCACAAATTTAAAACTATCTTCCTGTTCTAAACATAGGGATTCTATTATTTTTTTACATAATTATTACATTTATTATTAAATTTATTACATTTAATATTGCATTATTATTTATTACAGAAATTATAAATTTATTATTACATTGGTTATTACGTTGTTGTTTATTATACAGAAATTATAAACCGAAAAACGAATGAAAAAGGCGAGAAGGAAACAATCCAGAGATCATTGAGAAATTCGCACCTAGGTTAGATACCGTTCTCCCGACACCGGAAGGGCATTTTATTACAGGGTCCCGCTTATAAGTACATTCGCACAAATTAAAACTATCTACTTGTTCTGTACATACAGATTCTAATATTTTGACATAATTACTGCATTTATTATTGCATTTACATTTTTTTAACATTTATTATTATTACCTTTACCCTAATTATTAAATTTTTAATATTACCCTTATTATTACATCTGTTGCATTTATATTTATTTCCACATTTATTACTTCCATTATTACATTTACATTTACGTTTATTATTCCATTTACTACAAAAAAAAAAAAAAATCGAATGAACTAAAAGCGAGTAAGGAAACAATCCAGAGACCTTTAAGAAGTTCACACTTAGGTTAGAACACGTTCCCCCGACTCCATAAGAGATTTTTTGACCAAGAATCTCATTAAAGGGTCTAACTTATAAGTACTTTCGCACAAATCAAAATTATCTACTTTTTTCTATACATACAGATTCTATTATTTTTCTTTTGACATAATTATTACATTTATAAAGTACCTTACTTGATTCCCAATCTATAGCATGATTATTTTGGCTGGCGTGATAAAAAATGGCATTATTGATTATTTTGGCTGGCGTGATAAAAAATGGCATTATTAGTATTACAACTTCTGAAGGCATTACGGGTTTCAATATTTCTTCCAGTTTCTCCCATGTATCCTAAATCACAACTTTTACAGAAAATGCTGTAGACACAGGCTTGTTCCTGTTTTGCAACGTTATTCCTAACCAATTTACTTTTCACGGTAGACGAATATTTGAACGCCAAAGCAAACTTAAAATCTTTCGTCAACGGTTTTACTCTTCCTAAGTCGGCAATGTAAGGCAAACTCACATATTGTTTTTGGTTAACTGAAGGTTCCCGAGGGGCATAAAAAGATTTTCTGGCTTTAAAATACGCCTTTCTGACAAACCACTCAGGATATTTTAAATCCTTAAAAATGTTCCAAATCTTTGAATATTCCGGGTCCAGCAAATGTGGGCTACAAATCCTGAGTGCTCTTAGAAACATGGAAGAAATAATTGAGCTTTTAACCTCTTCATCATGATATGAAAAATAATGAATGTACGAATTACAATGAGTAGGTTTTCTATAGACCGTGAAATTGGGCTTTCCGCTTTCGTTAATGACCAAAACATCTAGAAAAGGTAATTGTTTGTCGTTCTCCCATTCATATTTAAATTTAATGGAGGGAACAAGATTATTTAATGACTGAAAGAAAGTGTCAAAGTTGTTCCAGTGGTCAGGCCAAAATGAGAAAATATCATCTACATAACGAAACCAAATTAGATTCCTGGGACAGATTGTTTGCAACAATTCCGACTCATAATATTCCATGTATAATGTACTCAGTATTGGGGATAAAGGGAATGGGGTCCCCTTTCTCCCCAATACTGAGTACATTATACATGGAATATTATGAGTCGGAATTGTTGCAAACAATATGTCCCAGGAATCTAATTTGGTTTCGTTATGTAGATGATATTTTCTCATTTTGGCCTGACCACTGGAACAACTTTGACACTTTCTTTCAGTCATTAAATAATCTTGTTCCCTCCATTAAATTTAAATATGAATGGGAGAACGACAAACAATTACCTTTTCTAGATGTTTTGGTCATTAACGAAAGCGGAAAGCCCAATTTCACGGTCTATAGAAAACCTACTCATTGTAATTCATACATTCATTATTTTTCATATCATGATGAAGGGGTTAAAAGCTCAATTATTTCTTCCATGTTTCTAAGAGCACTCAGGATTTGTAGCCCACATTTGCTGGACCCGGAAAATTCAAAGATTTGGAACATTTTTAAGGATTTAAAATATCCTGAGTGGTTTATCAGAAAGGCGTATTTTAAAGCCAGAAAATCTTTTTATGCCCCTCGGGAACCTTCAGTTAACCAAAAACAATATGTGAGTTTGCCTTACATTGCCGACTTAGGAAGAGTAAAACCGTTGACGAAAGATTTTAAGTTTGCTTTGGCGTTCAAATATTCGTCTACCGTGAAAAGTAAATTGGTTAGGAATAACGTTGCAAAACAGGAACAAGCCTGTGTCTACAGCATTTTCTGTAAAAGTTGTGATTTAGGATACGTGGGAGAAACTGGAAGAAATATTGAAACCCGTAATGCCTTCAGAAGTTGTAATACTAATAATGCCATTTTTTATCACGCCAGCCAAAATAATCATGCTATAGATTGGGAATCAAGTAAGGTACTTTATAAATGTAATAATTATGTCAAAAGAAAAATAATAGAATCTGTATGTATAGAAAAAAGTAGATAATTTTAATTTGTGCGAAAGTACTTATAAGTTAGACCCTTTAATGAGATTCTTGGTCAAAAAATCTCTTATGGAGTCGGGGGAACGTGTTCTAACCTAAGTGTGAACTTCTTAAAGGTCTCTGGATTGTTTCCTTACTCGCTTTTAGTTTATTCGATTTTTTTTTTTTTGGTAAAATGTAAATGGAATAATAAACGTAAATGTAAATGTAATAATGGAAGTAATAAATGTGGAAATAAATATAAATGCAACAGATGTAATAATAAGGGTAATATTATAAATTTAATAATTAGGGTAAAGGTATAATAATAAATGTTAAAAAAATGTAAATGCAATAATAAATGCAGTAATTATGTCAAAATATTAGAATCTGTATGTATAGAACAAGTAGATAGTTTTAATTTGTGCGAATGTACTTAAAAGCGGGACCCTGTAATAAAATGCTCTTCCGGTGTCGGGAGAACGGTATCTAACCTAGGTGCGAATTTCTCAATGGTCTCTGGATTGTTTCCTTCTCGCCTTTTTCATTCGTTTTTCGGTTTATAATTTCTGTATAATAAACAACAACGTAATAACCAATGTAATAATAAATTTATAATTTCTATAATAAATAATAATGCAATATTAAATGTAATAAATTTAATAATAAATGTAATAATTATGTAAAAAAATAATAGAATCTGTATGTTTAGAACAGGAAGATAGTTTTAAATATGTGCGAATGTACTTATGAGCAGAGCTGGGCATTTGCGGCATATTTTGCGGTACTGCGGTACTTGCGGTACCACCGCACTACCACCCCGGGCCCCCATAACGCAGTACCGCAAAGGATCGCTGAAAGTACCGCAGTACCGCTACCGCATTCAAATTTCCGCGTACCGGTTTGGTACCGGTTTGGTAGTGCAGCAGTACCGCAGTACCGCAATATGCCGCAAGTGCCCAGCTCTGCTTATGAGCGGGTCCCTTTAATGAAAATGCCCTTCCGGTGTCGGGAGAACGGGATCTAACCTAGGTGCGAATTTCTTAACGATCGGTCCCTGGACTGTTTTTCCCTCTTGTTTTGGTTCATTCGTTTTTCTATATCCACCCGAGGAGGATGCCAGTGGGCATCGAAACTGTTGTGGAAATAAACTCTGTCTATTAGAGTGGGTTTTTATTTTCATATCTCAACTAGATATAATAATTCTCATTTGTAAAACTTGGTGGGACTTTTTCCAAATTATTAAATGGAAAATCAAAGTCCATTATTAGTACGGGACCTCTTTGTACATCAGTGACTTTTTTCTAGTCACGAGATTGGGTCGTCTGAAATAATCTTTATAGCTCGTGAGTACTCTCCTTGTGGTTTATTTTCGTCGAGCAATTTTTCTGAAAAAAAGTATTTTTACTGTAAACATATTTATTTTTTAATTCTACTGGCAGATGGCATCATTTCATTAAATTGGAATTGCCTGTTATTTGTCCTTCCTAAGATTCTTGCTTTCTTGGCCATGAGATGGCTTGTGCCCCTCGCCCCGTCTTTGCCTGGGGCCCCTGGCAGTTGCCTGGTCTTCCTCTTCGTAAGAGAGGCCCTAGTTTTAGATATAATACGGATCCATAGATCGATTTGATACAAAATATGACGCCGTATCATTAAGTGTGAAACATGAGCAAGAGAAACCTACAGACATTTTCCAAACTTTTGAGCGATAGATAGTGTGTGTGTGTGTGTGTGTGTGTGTGTGTGTGTGTGTGTGTGTGTGTGTGTGTGTGTCCCCCAATTCCAGAGATAACTTAATGAAACAAAAATCATATTAAATCCTTTATATTGTCCTTAAAATGAGAGATACTTTATTAAAATCGGATGAGTTATCTTTTTACAATTTCAACTTGAACAAAAGTTGTTAAAAAATAAGTTTGTCAAGAAAGGTAATTAGGAACTTAACATTAAAGAAGTTTACAATAAACAAAAGCAAACTGAATAAAACATTAACGTTGCAAATGTTCAACGTGTCCTCCATTAGTATCAATGACCAATTGTAGTCTTGCGCGCCACTGGAGACGTTTAGTTGGCAAAGTTTACAGACAAACTATTCAAGATGTCAATCAACTTCGAGAATGCATTTTAACAGCATAGAATGAGCTCGATCAAGACATCATTTCTACAGCAGTTCGCCAATGATATCTTGAATCAATTTTCACACCTTTATCGACGAAATAGATTTTAAACTAAACGAGAAACAAAGAGAAACCATCACAGACTGACTGAAGTGATGTCTCGTTCCAAGAAGCCTGCTTTTAGGAACGTCTTGTTTTTTCTTCACGTTAGCGTATACTCTCTGTCGTTCTACGTATTTCGAGGACGTTCAATAGTGAAAACCTTTTCCATCCGTAAACTAAATGATAGACGCGTCGTTATTTGATCTAAAATGACGAAGCAGTCGACGGCAACATGTATAAGTTTTACTTTTGACTGTTCAAATATGCGATGCACTTTGAAGCGTTTAAATGTTTTTAGACCAATTCTCTCTCTGCAACGCGATGCAGTGAACTTTCTTTTAATACCAGTGCGATTAGCAGTTACGCGTACACTCAAACTTGAACGAAAATTGTCTTCTTGTCGGCAAATAAGTTCACTTACAAATTCAATGTTTGCCAAGGTTCTTGCTGTATGCGGTCGTCCACTTCCCGGCTTTCGTGCATAAGTTCACGTTTCACGAATTTTTTTCCACCAAACGTGATACATTCCGTACAGACCAATGTCGACTAGGATACTGTTTTACTATTATTTTAGCACCGAAACCTTCTTCCTTGTGAAGAAGTCTGACAGCAATTTTGTCTTCCTAAGTTAAACGTACTACAACAAATCACCTAAAATAACAAAACTTCCTTCGCTCAATGCCAGATCAAAACTGACTGCCGTAACACCAATACCGTCTGGGTCTAGGCGTACTTAATTTATAAGCCTGCCAAGCCTCGCCTTCCAAAACCGGTAACATTACACCAACTAACCTAACCTAGGTCTACCCTGAATCGATGAGAGATCCCAAAGTTGACCGTAAATTTACGATTTGACAATTCAGTGACGTGAATTTTGCAATTTTTTCCACTTTCGTTCAAGTTGAATTTGTAAAAAAGACAACTCATCCAATTTAAACAAACCACCTCTCATTTTAAACATAATAAAAAAAAGATTTTATATGATTTCCTTCATTTAGTTGTCCTTGAAATTTTTTTGGCCCGGTGAAGTGGGCCATATATATATATATATATATATATATATATATATATATAATCCAAAATGTTCCTGTATCTCAAAAAAATTCTATTGTTATTTGTTCGTCATTTTATGACGGATGTATATTATATTATTGGGATTTCTTCTTCAGAAAGGTTACCGATTGAGTTTTTTATTCAGCATATACCTCCAATATACGCATATATTTATACATTTCTCATCTTTCATTACTAATCACTAATACATATTATATATTAAAACCGTTTTGTACGGTTCAGCATCAACCGTGACGTCAGACGTTGAGCCCGAGTATGCACGAAGTGCCAGAGGGCCAAAATACATCGTCAGACGACGGCCCCTTTGACTGCTTTCAACACCTCCGACGCGCGTTTCGATCATGCACATTCCAACCTCGTCCCCCCCCCTCCACCGAGCAACACGCACCTTCTGACATGCATCGACCGCTTTACGCGTTGGCCCAACGTGATTCACGTACGAGATATCACAGCGGAGTCCGCCGCCCGTGACTTTGTCATTGGTTGGATTTCACGCTTTGGCTTTCCTCTACAATCACCAGTGATTCGAATCCGCCGTAAGAAGGAACCTGACACGTTTTTTATGCTGTTTCCGGATTCGAACCACTGCATATAGGCCAATGGCTTCGTCGAACACTCCAACGCCACCTGAAGGCATCCTTGAGAATGACCACTTCCGGTCCACGTTGGACCGACGCCCTCCCCCTCATTCTCCTTGGAATACGTGCAGCGTTCAAGGCCGACCCTCACTGCATTTCGGCCGAATTTGTGTACGGTACTTCACTGCGGCTCCCCGACGAATTCTTCACTTCGTCAGGAGCATATCATTCGGTGGATGGACGTACTTATGCCGACGACTTACGGACGACTAAGAGTGAACTTCGTCCGGTTTCCCCCTGCTATCCCAGCATTCGTCGCACTTAAGTCCCCGTCGATTTGTCCTCCCGCACCCACGTCTTCGTCAGGAACGACACCATCCGCCCTTCCTTGCAACACCCATACGATGGGCCTTTCGCAGTACTGCAGAGGAGTGACAAAACTTTCACCCTCGACCGTTCTGGACGCAAAGACGTGGTGTCGATCGACAGCCTGAAGCCGGCGTACTTCGAGGATGACCCCACCCTCCCCCTGAGGACCCCGCACATCCCACTGCACCAACTGCCCTCAAACTCGATAACAACCACTCCCCCTTACCCGACGCTCCGTTGCAAGCTAACCTTTCACACACACCCTCTCTGCGACAGGAGTCCCACGAAGTGCCAGGCCTGCCGTCAGAACGCGCAGTGGCTGTGTTAGTTTCCCCCAAGATGTTAATTTAATTTGCATCGTTCCCTTCGGTCTCTGGAAGGGGACTGCATATAGAGGAATGCAAAAACATTTCCTCCGTCCGATTTTATTAGTAAACACATCAAGTTCGAGCTATCAAAGGTTATCACAAAAGGTCAGAAACTCGCACCTGCATCAGAAAACCTCCAGAAGAAACCCTTTGGTTTTCACCACAAGCTACCGAAGGTTTATCACGAAAGACCAGAAACTTGCACCAGCGTTAGAAACCTTCACGTATTTACGTTTGGAAGAAAACAACCATTCCTCACATGCCGACGAAGTATTTTCTCAAACCATTAAAAAACAAAATAAATTAAAAAAGAAAAAAAACCGCAATCGTGCACACACCATTAATAATTGGAAACACTCCTCTTGCAAAAGTAAATGAGGTTGAAGTTCTTGGCATCAAGTTAGATGAAAAATTAAATTTCAAAAGCTACATACAACATATCAAATAAAAAATATCTACATTTCTCTACATAATGTTTAACTCAAAAAGAAAAAAGAATTCCAAAATGCCCCCCTCACACTGTATTACTCATTTATCCATCCACACTTACAATATGGAATCACAGCATGGGGTAGTACAAAGAATTATATACTGTATCCGCTAGAAGTAATCCATAAAAAATGTTTACGAACTCTCTCAGACAATGATAACAGACGATCTCATACCTCTCCAATGTTCAGAAATTTAAATATTTTAAAACTAAATGACCTGTATAAACTTAATGTCGGTATCAGTATGTACAAAGTTGCTAATGACAGAAACTATACTTCGCTCATCCAGAGGGCGATTACCCCCATCAGATCAACCATAATCATAATCCAAGGCTTCCCAATGATTTCATACATAAACCAAATTATTCCATGCAAATTTCAGGAAATGTTCTCTCCTACAAAGGGGCAGATATCTGGAACGCTATACCCATAAACATCACACAAGCACCATCACTAATTTCGTTTCGCAACTCACTAAAGAAACACTTTATAAACTCCTACTAATGTATATATTGCAACTAGTAAATATTACTAAACAATGAAAATCACCTATTATACAGTATATGCAAAATTCACAATCTTAAAATGGGTGCAATCGTAAACCATATAAATTAGATGTTAAAAGTTTCCAGTATATTACGTCAGAGTTATAATATGCCTCATTCATCCGTATCTTTGTAACTTTAAGATTGTATCATGATTTGTATTGTTCACCATTTTTCTATTATTTCCATTATTATTTCTATTATTATTTCTATTATCATTTTCTCTTGTTTCAAAGATTATTTCAATTTTTATTTGTAATGACAGAGTTAATTAAATGCAACATTAATTTATTTTCCACAAATTCTATTTATATTTGACATTTTTGTATGTAAAACTAGAAATGAATTTCAAAGACTTTTGCCTGAAAAGCTGTCATGCTTCCCAACGGCAAATTCAGATAAGAATACTGTAATTAAACTACAAAAAGTAGATGTTAATCCCAACATTGTGTAAACCACTGTACAGGGTGTCCCGTAAGTCTGGACCCATAGGGAAAAATAATAAAATTACAAAATAGTCCAAAATTTATTTATAATATATTTTTTTATTTTTATTATTATTTTTATTATTTTTTTATTATGATCTTACTCCGCTGGAGTTTTATTTGTGGGGCCACTTGAAAGCCAAAGTGTACGAGGTCAAACTTCAGAACATTTTCCACCTTAAAGCACGCATTGTGGAGGCGTGTCAAGAAATTTCTGCGACTGTGATTCAGAAAGTGCTGTCGCAGTGGAGATTGCGTCTTCAACTATGTGTGCGACACAACGGCGGACACTTTGAACAGATTATGTAATAAATTTTTGGACTATTTTGTAATTTTATTATTTTCCCTATGGGTCCAGACTTACGGGACACCCTGTAGTATGGATGTAATGTATATCTTATGTAATGTGTTCTTTCTGAATAAAGATCATTATTATTATTATTATTAAAAGAGTGAAGTTTAAAGTCAGTCAGTCATCAAGCACCATCTTAGAAACAACTTGCATATAAGATCTCGCATCTCCCAGCCTATACCTTTCACATAAATTCAGTGTCTGTAACCCTTTTTACATAGGCCTAACTCACTTTCCAACAATGTTTACAGCGTCTTGCTAAGCTACTTGCTACCTCGTTACTTTCAGCCTAATCACACACGCTATCTGAAATATTCTTTCAATACTTACGTAACTTGCGTTATTGTAATATCGCAAATAGGCTTATTACTGTGTGTTAACTACCACATATTTAACTCTTGTCCTGTGTAAAATCACTCATTGTCAATAATCATTATCTCGTAACAGTGCACAATTCAATAGAAGATAACTGTTATTCACTGTAAATAATAATTATTCCTTTATTTTTTTCTAAATAAACAAAAACTACAAAGCTCTTTTTATTTCCTTTATTAAATACATTATTTATTTGGTCGAAAAACCAAATTGGTGACCCATTAAACTCAATTACTTTATTATAGCGGCCTACTGTCAACAGGCCCATATACGTGTGTCTTGCTTCAACGAACCTTTTTACATAACGTTAACCTTACCTTAGTTTCATCGAACCGAGAAGGGCTCGAAGGGGGGCTTTCTGTTGAATCTCTAAATACTTAGGTACAAGCCAAGCTAACCTAAGCTAAGCTAAGCTAAGCTAACTTTAACTGACGTAACCTAGCATAGCCTCACATATTCAGTACTACCATTTTTTTCCAACAAAAAATGTTTCTAGATTTCCGTATATAATTTTTAATGTTCCGAAGTACCAAAAGTGTTACCTCACAAAATAATTATCATACGTGATCTCCTCATTTATGCTCAGTTGTCTGCGCGCGCGCGCTATGCTAGGTTACGTCAGTTAAAGTTAGCTTAAGTTAGGTTAGCTTGTACCTAAGTATTTAGAAATTCAACAGAAAGCCCCCCTTCGTGCTCTTCTCGGTTCGATGAAACTAAGGTAAGGTTAACGTTACGTAAAAAGGTTCGTTGAAGTAAGACCAATATTTAAGCTATTTAACAATGCTTCATTTAACTTGCAACTCTTTAAAGAGGTTATAAATGCCTTTTGGGGGGGTTCTGGATGGCGTGGTCAGTAGGAGCACCGAGTCTGAAACCACGTAACACGGGTTCGAATCCCACTCGCTCCTGGTTTCCAAAGGCTGCTTTTTCCATCTTAAAATGCATTCCAATATTTGGGGTGGTTTAATCTCCTTTGCAATATCTAAGGTCGTATAACGAAGGGGACTTACAGCTCTACGTAAGATTCGAGCCACCGTTCGCTACATCTGAACGCAGAAGACGGTCCCTCACCCAACTATTACCCAAACAGTCGCTTAACTTCGCTGATCGACGGGTAGCGGCGCTGCGACGTGGTCAATACGCAGGTGGAGTAGCATTAGGCCTACGTTGTAAGGCTATATCAGGTATAAAACCAGTGAAGTTAAGCGACGCTGGGTCTGTCAATAGTTGGCTTTACGTGGAATCCGAACCTCCTGAGGGTCGCTACATAATCTGGGAGCAGAGGACGGTCTTCCATCCAACTGCTAAACGACCCTAATGTCGCTCAACTTCAATGATCGACCGGAAGCGGTGTTACGACACTGGCTACGACGTAGCTCAAGTTAGTAGAAAATAAAGATTCCATAATTTTAAGTTTAAGGTCAGAGTTGCTGCCGACGAGAACACTAAAATTTGATTATGAAATTGAATGATCGTTATTATGTGCGTGATTACGTATGTAAGAGTTAGTTGGTTTGCTGAGTGTGATATTTGTACGAAATTATGAGATTTTTAGATGTCTTTTAGTTTTACGTATACACGATCCCATCCATGCAGTGGTCACACTTACATTGATAAACTATGAAAGCTCCAAAGTGTGTGGGGAAAGCATCTTTATATTTAACACTTAATCTCTACCCATTATAAAAATTACGCGAGCAATACCCAGGTATTGGGGTACACAAGTATCCCGGGTACGGTTTAAGGGTTAAATTAATGAAAAACTGATATGGTGAGAACGAGAGCAACCCCCGATGTGTAGTTGAGGATAGATTCATGAAGTAATTTCGGAAGTTTGTTCCTTATATTGAAACTTGGAAGTTTTGATGCGAGACAAAGTCAAGTATAAGATGTCCTTCGGGACTGACTGTGTTCCTAGTTGTGGGATTAATTAAACTATTTAAAGCCCTGCCGATTGAAGTTTCCAGCAGTCTCCTGGGGAAAGCATTCTTGCCAAGAAACTGTTTTATGAATTCTATTTTATCATGAAACTTAAAATAATCTGACCCGCTAATTTTCAATATAATTAAAACAATGGAATTATTATTTATTTATATACATTAATACATTAATACATTAATACATAATACATTAAAACTAAAACAAATGTTCAAACTGATGTCTAGTTTTGGGACCTTTATTTTGTTGCAGGTAGAATAACACGCAATGGCTAATATGGAAGTGAGTTACACTCCTGAGGAAAAGGCGGAGGCCCAACGTGGGCAACCTGTTGCCCACGTTGGGCTTCCGTCATAAAAAAAGAAAAACTATAGTATTTGTCGTTTACCATTACATAATTCGAACTATAGTGATTTCATTTTCCCATAAGAGTTCCTTGTTCCATGCACGGTCTCCGTGTAACATAAAAGTTTCTCAGGGGACCATTCTCAGTTGTAATATATATATATATATAATATTATATATATATATATATATATATATATATATATATTATGTTATATATGTGTGTGTTACATGGGAATTTGTGTAACTAGGGATTTCATAAAATCCCTAAAACGGTCAGTGATTTCACGTAGGGCTAAGGCGTGATATTTCTGTTAAACCTACGGGAAAATTATTGAATGCCCGGTTAGGTTAATTGAACGCCAGGTTAGGACAACTGTGCGCCCTTGACGATTGATTAGGTTAAGTCGTGATATTTTCGTTAAAACTAACGAAAATATCACAACTTAACCTTACATGAAATCCCTGAACATTTTAGGGATCTCATAGAATCCCTAGTTACACAGCTTCCCTGTAATATATACATACACATAGGGTGGGAGAAGTCTTTAAGGATTCTTACATGCAAATAATTTGTTGTTAATAAACAAATTCCAATGATATCACTGCAATGTATGCGATACTTTTCAAAGCAACTATTCAAGGCCAGGAATGACCCGAGGCTAGAACAGGAAGGCCCTAGGCCCAGTCAGCGCCATGTCAGTTAGGATGGAATACAAATGAAGAAAAAGTGTATCTTGCATCGTGGGCTATTTCTTATAAATTAATTGTGAAGAAAGTTTGCGTTTATTTCAACAAAAATATAATAAACTACCATCAAATGCAACCCCTCTTCGATACTGGAAGCTCAAACTTTTGGAAACAGGGAACCTGGTAAAAGATCGTCCAAGAAGCGGGCAGAGGACAACAAAGAAAATGTCCTCGCCACTTTTCAAGTCGATCCAACAACTTTAACGAGAATAGTCGCACAGGAATTGGGTATTTCCAAATTTTCAGTAGCAAAAATATTGAAATCACAAGGGATACCACGATTACAAACCCATTTACTCTCAGCTCATATACTGTACGACGATCATTCTGATAGACGGCTACAGTTTGCTGAAACAATGAGACAAAGTTCGACAGTGATCCAGATTTCTTTAGAAAGATCAAATTTTCAGATGAATGTGTCTTCGGTTTAACGAGTAAAGGAAACGAACACAACGTTTGCTACTGTGCAAAAAATAATCCTAAAATATGATTGGGTGAACCCTGTAAAACGGCTACACTAACAGTTTGGGTACGCATTGATTACACTGGTATGCATATGAAATATTTTTGTCTGCTGTGAGGGTTTTTTCAACTCATATTATATAATTCGACGATGCTGAATTCGAAAATGACATTGGTTTTCCTCAGTCAGGTCAGGTTTTTTCTCTATTGGCCATTTATTATAAGTCCAATTTTATCCCCAAATTTATTGATTTTTTTAGCTTAAACACTGTAGATACGAGTAATATTATAGAACACTCGTGAAAAATGAAAACATTGTGTGAATAAATACTTTTATTCATACAATGAATATGGAAAAAGTTTATTGAGGAAGGAATGAAGTTTTTTTGGCTTTCCGTCCGTGTTTTTCTTCGGGCACGTCTCGCTTCAAACACCAGCTAGTCCGCCAGCATATTGATATCCCAGTTTCCCTGGTACCTCTCTTCCATTATTTTGATATCTTCGTGAAATCGTTCACCCTGTTCCTCACTATAATCCCGCGCAATTTTCAGGAAAATAGCCCAAGTGGGACCACAAAAAGTGCATTTTTATGGACATGCGCGACCCATGAGCTTTGAAAGCTTCCATCAAGTTTTCGACAACGGACTCGTATTCTGGACTTCTACGCTTGCCAAGAAATCAGTGACAACTGATTTGAATGCCTGCCAGGCATTCTTCTCAGTTGGAGTCATTGCGTTTTCGAACTGAGTATCCTTGATCAAAGTTCGAATTGAGGACCATCAAAAACCCAGCATTTAGTTTAGCATCAGATATATGAGGAAATTTACTCTCGAGTATCGGAATGCTGAACCCTCCTTATTCATTGATTTGATGAAATTTTTCATCAAGCCCAGCTTAATATGAAGTGGTGGGAGCAAAATTTTTGTTGGTGGTACAAGGGGCACTGAAACGACATTATGCGACCCAGGTTCAAAATTCTCTCTGGATGCCCATTCACGCTGTGCATAGTGCTTCTCATCCGCTCGGCTATCCCATTTGCAGAGGAAACATGGGTATTTCGTGTATCCCCCTTGCATTCCCAATACAAATGCCACAATCTGAAAAAAAATGAAAATATTTTAAGAATTTAGAGAATTTGTTCTATCAGATAAAAAAAACTATGCATTGGACTGTATCACTTCTGTGGGGAAGTTAAGTATTCTTATACGCTCTCAAATAACCTTTGGAAAAACAACATAGTCAATAGCAATAGTTTACTTATGATATTAGTATTACCTTCAAATCTCCACAGATCCTCCAGTTATGTTGGTCGTATACGAGAGCATCCAGTAAAATTTTCATGTTATCGTAGCTCTCAGTAAGTTGTACGGAATGTGCTACAAGGACTGATGCAACCCTATTCCCAATGTTGAGAAGTACTGCTTTCAAAGTTCGTTTAGACGAGTCTATAAATAGCCTCCATTCTGATGCGTTATATGGCAGGCCCAAGGATTCGATTAGCTCCTCAGCATTGCAGCAGTACACTAAGGAAGAGGTATTTTCGTGCACTGCAAAAAACTTGCGGAATTCTTCCTCTCGTTTCCTATACCAGGAGAATGTTGTTCCCGGAGCCAGCAAGTTGTCCTCTCGAAGTCGTGAGCCCAAGATCTCGGCAGCTAATTTGGAAAGTCCTAAATCCCTAGTAAGATCATTAAGTTTGGCCTGGTTGAGAGGCCTCGGCTCATTTGAAGCGGTATTTTGAGGTATATACGACTGGGACTGGTCATTGGCATTGGTCATTGATTCATCATCAGAATCATCGAAGTCCAGGGTTTGAGGTGGGTCGGGTATTGGAATTCCAGGACCATGGGGTACAGGTCTCATAGCAGAAGGAATGTCAGGGTATACAACAATGTGTTTATTCTTCTTGTTAACTCCTGAAAATAGAAACAGAAACATGGATATAAAACTTGCATATGAAATAGAAGAAGCATCCAAACAGTGGCGGCTCGTGAGGGAAGGCTGCGGTCTGTAAGATATGAAATAGGTCGATGGAGTCTGTATATTTTCTTTCTTTTTCATTCATATTGTCCCTTTGGGGACAATATGAATGAAAAAGAAAGAAAATATACAATCATTGTACAGGGTGTCCCGTAAGTCTGGACCCATAGGGATTTATAATATATTTTTTTATTGTTATTATTATTATTTTATTATTATTATTTTTTATTATTTTTTATTATGATTTTTATTTGTGGGGCCACTTGAAAGCCAAAGTGTACGAGGTCAAGCTTCAGAACATTTTCCACCTTAAAGCACGCATTGTGGAGGCGTGTCAAGAAATTTCTGCGACTGTGATTCAGAAAGTGCTGTCGCAGTGGAGATTGCGTCTTCAACTATGTGTGCGACACAACGGCGGATACTTTGAACAGATTATGTAATAAATTTTTGGACTATTTTGTAATTTTATTATTTTTCCCTATGGGTCCAGACTTACGGGACACCCTGTATATGTAAATGTAACTTGTATAACAATATGTATGTGTAAATGTATTTTCTATAACATATGTATATGTAAATGTATGATTACCATTATGGTGAATATTATGCTATATATGGTGAATATTACATTATGGTGAATATTATGTCAAGTTTCATACGAGGATTTCAAAATATTTAAGAAAAATAAATTTATAAGCCCACCTTGGAGGTTTGTCATGCAGAAATAGCAATCTGTCACGTGATCCTTTCCTTCTCTCCAAATCATGGGAATTCCAAAAGGCAAAGATTTCGCTCTGCCTTTGCTCCATCTTCTCAAATTTTCAATGCACGTCTTGCAGCACATATGAGGGGCGAAATTTTTGTCCTGGTCCCCTAGCTTAATTCCAAAGTATGCTCTATACATTGTCTTCACAAATTTAGTGATTTGGGACTGGTTATTTGGCATGGTAACCGTCCCACATATGTAGCAGAATCTATTGGGATCATTTTTACACGCTCTATTCATTATGAAATATTTTATCTATATGCCTGAAAAGTAAAAAAAGATATTATACAAGTGAAACAAGTGATGATAGATGTTACTGTTCCAATTCCACTTTGACAAAATCATGAAAAATTCTATTTTTCTTATGAGGCCATAGCCGGATAACCTGAGCTGATTGAGAAAAATGGATTGCAGATTCGAAATCAGCAGGAAACACTCTATAAGAATCACATACAAAACCCTTGACAGCAAAATTGATGCATACCAGTGTTATTCAGGACTCGTTTCCTTTGACATATCGAGAGATATGATAGATGGAAAAAGCTATTACCAGGTATTAAGAGAGAAAGTTTTGCCACAGTTTACTAATGGCTTTGGTAGGAATTGGCTTTATGTACATGATCGAGCGCCGCCACATTACTCTGCAGCTGTCCGTGAGATTCTGGAAACGAACCTTGAATTCAGGAAGATGGGTTGGGCGGCGAGGTCCCATCGAATGGCCAGCCAAATCACCTGATTTAACCCTATGTACGTGTAATTTCTGACAAACTCTACACTCTACTAGTTTCATCTATCCAGATGTGAATGCCCTTGGCCGCAGAATAGATAACTGAAAAGGATCCCATTCGATATGTTCAGAAGAACAATGAAGCGTTGCACAAAGAGAATCCACAAATGTATGAGAACGGATGGAGAACTCTTTGAAGATTAAATTACAATTTAACAAAATATTTGTATGAATAAAATTCTTATAGACTTTTTGTTTGATTTGTTTCAACATTTGAACACTTCTCTGTATAATGTTAACTAAATAATTGTACATATAAAATGCTTAAAGACTTCTCCTAATAATATATATATATATATATATATATATATATATATATATATATATATATATATATATATATATATATATATATATATATATATATATATATATATATATATATATATATATATATACAGGGTGATTCAAAAGTCAGGTTACATAGGGAAATACTGTATTATGTAATGATACAAGGGAATAGTCACATCACATGTTCGATATGGCCACCGTTAACGGCAATGTACTTGTGCAGCCAGCTAGGAATATCACATCAATGCGCTCCTCCTTCGATAACATCTCATAACTCATTTACCTGCAAAGAAACAGAAAAGCCCTATGTAACCTGACTTTTGAATCACCCTGTGTATATATATACAGTGTGTGTGTATATATATATATGTTTTTAACTTCCAATGGCAAACTATGGACACGTTTTGTACAATGAATAAGAGAGAAATGTATGCGCGTGAATCTTCTCCAAAGGCAAATAAAGCAGTCTGCTGGGTCACATTAAGAGCTTCATGGACGATTGAGATGGGTATACAAACTCCTAAAGGGATTGGCCTGTCTTTGACATCGTTCGAATATTATAGTTTTTATTTCAGCCTCTCTGTGCTACAGGGATTAACAATGTATATTCCTTATATGTATACATATACTCGGATCCAAAAATCGTGTTCACTTCAGAAATAAGTAAATACAGAATATGAAGCATGACGACATTAACATCTAAATTACTTGCCATGGAAACGTTATATATGTATATTACATCATAGAAATCGTAGAAATTTGTGCGTAACTATTATATTTTATACCCATTTGACATTTTAGATACATCCGAGCTTAAAATGTTGTTTCAGAACTAAAGAAATCGTATATACGAAACTAATGTGTAGGTTATACGTTATATAGGGGGCGCGGAGGTAGCCAGAGCGTAATTAAATCCAATCTCGAATCATTTAACTGGAATAATATCGAATCTGGGTTAATTCCAGATCGATCCAATTCACGTATACGTCATTATGATATTGGAATTCTATTTTATCTTCGCCTAAAATATCTTCCAGATCTCTCGGACGTTATATCTTTACCTTCCCAAATCTATGCTTATTTAAAGGGTTGTACTAAAAATAAGATATGAACTTAATGTCCGTATAATGACATTATTAATTCCATTATCATACAAAATTAATGTGACCTGCGCACGCGTATGACCACTATATGTGCGTGATCTTGAAATGATTTTGTATAGCGTTTCATAAAGTGTAGATACTAAAATATTACGTGTACAGAAATGTAATAACGTAGACAGTATTTTTCCAGATTTTATGTACACTGAGAATAAAGTACATCTTTTCCAAAATTCAAACTTTTTCCCATATTCCAAAATGACGGCGAACATGTGTGTGTGTCACGCCATCGGTGAGTAACACTGAAAATGTAAAACGACATTGTACATTGTATGAAACTGTATAGAATGCATAATAAACCAGAATGTACGGTAAAACGTAAATATTCTGACAGAATCCTCTACTGAAATTCCTCCTCATTATTGCGCACGAATTAATAATAGAGGGTTTCGATCTAAATTCAAATTTCGGAATTTTCTACGAACCTTTGAAAATACAACAAAAAGTTTATAGGTTTCAACTTCAAATCACCACTTCTCTTACACATCTGAATGAATTTCAACAAATGATACATCAATGAAAAGAGTCATTATTGTGCACAAATATATAGAGCTTTTTTTTATGTCATACTAATTTTTGAAAACTTAGAAAGAAAACACCGCTTCAAAGGACTGTCCATTCCCTGAGGAGTATCAGCACCCGGCGCTGTTATTTTTCCACCTTTTCAAAATGTAATAAATATCCGACCGGATAGGCGGGATACCGGATATTTGCCGGATATCTGGCACACCCTAATATATATATATACCTTATCTTTCGCGCGATGCTTTCTCATTTCGCGAAGGTCAAGCTTGTCGCCCATCCTCTCGAGTTGGCTTGGTGAAGTAGTGAGTTGGATTCTTGTGCTCTCCACCTCACATAGCCAGGTGTGTGTATAATGTATATATATAATTTCGTTTCAAGTTTTGTTCCTAAGGAATCTCAATTTAACGATAAAGAGGGGAACGAAAGCTTTTTACATATTTTAATAATAATAATGCAAACGTTTCGGAAAATCTTCCATCATCAGCGCAATTTTCAATCTAACCAGTGGCGTAGCAATAGAGGGTAGCGTTGGTGGCAAAATGCCACGGGCCCAGGGATCCAAGGGTCCTAGTTTATAGTTTTCAAAATTTAGAAAAAAAAAATATATATATTTTTTTGCTTTTTTTTTTTTTTTTTTCCCCTCTATTTCCAGCAACGAAAGAAATTACAGGGTGTCCCAGAAGTCTGGACTCATGGGGAAAATAGACATTACATTTTTAAAGTAAAACAAATGCATTTCTAATGTCAGTTTTACATATTTCAGGAAAGAAAATACCCTGATGGCTCAGTATACCAAAGAAGAGAAGGTGGAACTGGTATTGCTACATGTTCCGGAAAAAAACAGAGACGCGTGTCAGTTATTTCACGAACATGCCTCCCTCTGGCTTTTTCCGGAAACATGTAGCAATACCAGTTCCAGTGAGTTCCACCTTCTCTTGATTGGTATACTGAGCCATCAGGGTATTTTCTTCCCTGAAATATGTAAAACTGACATTAGAAATGTGTTTGTTTCACTTTAAAAATATAATGTCTGTTTTCCCTACGAGTCCAGACTTCTGGGACACCCTGTAGATCATTTTGCGGAGGTGAAAGAAGCAAGGAAGAATGATTTTTAAAGATATCTTTTTTTTAATTATATTTCATTCATAAATTTCATGTAAACCTGTCTCAACCTTTACTAGGTTTATTTTTGCTAATACTGATTTCATATGTTTTGAAATATATACTCCATCAAGTTGAATTTTCCTCTTCACATTAAAAACTTTAACCCTTCTTGCTCATTCATTATATATGATTAATTAGAAATTTAATAGGCTTTACATATTTTGGTCCCAAATTAACCATAAACGTTGTTGGTTTGGGAGAGGGGCCCATCAGTGAAATTTTGCCATGGGCCCATCAGTGAAATTTTGCCACAGGCCCTTCCACTCCTAACTACGCCACTGAATCTGATTATTTTAAATATAGGAAAAAATATAGACTAAGTTAATCTACATTTTTATCATTTCCTAAAATTAAATTTATTTATGTGGTGTTGCAATGATGAATAAAGGTTCATTTATGAATGGAAAAATTGAAAGAGGAAGTGTAGCCATTTTCGGTAGTTTTTTTTTATCTAATATGTGTAACAATCCTAAAATATGTAAGTCTGTCAATTGGTTGGTATTAATAGAGTTAATAAATATGAAGTGTGTAAAATCAACAACATAAAAAATATAATTTATTAATAGTATCACCTTTATTCAATGCTCATCTTTCCATAATGAAATAACGAATCTCCACAAATTCTTTACAGACTCCTTTTCCAAGAACATTTTCAGCAAGTACTTAAATAATTTTTAGATAACATTTACTAACCGTTATACAACATTGCAGCAGTTAATAAAAACAAAATATTTCAACTTTTTTTAAAATTAAAAAAGACCGTCACTCACTACTAATAAAAATATACCCACAAATAAACTTTCGTTTTATATTCACAAACAAATAATCACAGTATAAAAACACCCGTATTCTACAAAGAAAAACTTCCAATGTCTTGGGTGCGGTTATCATATACTCTTAATTGTATTCGCTGCAAGGCGAATTATACTGGTAGTACTAGCCGCCGATATCAACAAAGAGTAATGGAACACCTTGGCATTTCAATGAGAGTATCATTCGCTCTACATAAACTATCAAAATCTTCTACTCGAGCCCATTCACACTCAAAATATCATCCTTTACACACTTCACACTTCGAAATTACTGTTAATATTAACACCAACCAATTGACAGACTTACATATTTTAGAATCATTACACACACACACACACACACACACACATATTAGATAAAGAAAACCCTAAACGACTACACTTTCTCTTGCAACCTTTCCATTTATAAACGAACCTTTATTCGTAACTGCACCACCACATAAATGAATAATTTTAACTTTACAAAAAGATAAAAATACAGATTAATTTGAACTATATATTTTCATATATATATTTGAAAAAAAAAATCCATTAGATTTAAGATGGCGCCGAAGATGGAAGACATTCCCAAACGTCTGCAGTAAATTAATAAAATATATAAACTCCTCTATATATATATGAATTTGAAGCAATTCCCAAAGTTCATTTGTTCATCCATCCTTATATTTTCTTCGTTCCTTGAGGGATTAGTAACTTAGATTGATTTTAACCAATTTCCATAGTCCATTTATTCCTCAAGGGACTGATAATGTAAATTGATTTTAAGCAATTCCCACTGTTCATTTGTTCCCCTACCCCCCTTTTGCTTAAGGGATTGGTAATGTATATTGATTTTACTGTCGTTCATTCGAGTATTTTCTTCTCTTTTCTGTGCTCACCCTTTCCTACAATATTTTCACTTCTGCTCGACACATCCTCCACAGTAATCCTGAATAGAGAAAATGCTTTTACTCTATGAGAATCCTTTCGAGGGGGTGCCCCAGTGACCCTACCAGAGGAAGAACCCATTCCTGTTATATAATAATGATAATGAAGCAAATTTAACTGATTACATCATTTAAATGTAGAGAATAGAATACAAAGACAGAACAGGTCACCTCTTTAATAATTTAGAAATTTTGCATCTTGCCTGTAGTAATCCTTGTTCAAATGATTCTCGCTGTAAACTCATAGATAGGTATTATAGTAAGATAATACCCCTGTTAAGAGAAACAGGAAGCCCCCTGATTAAATCTTACAACTATCATACTAAGATTATTCCTGGATGGAATGATTTTATTGCCCTCCTGAAGAGGGAATCGAAAGACGCCTACGATTTTTGGTGCTTTCATGGTAGACCCAGATTAGGACCAGTGTACATGAATGTGTGTAGAACTAGGGGTCATTATAAGGCGGCCATAAGGCGATGTAAACAGGAAGAATAATCTATTCGAGCATCAAAAGCCTGTGAAACTCGCGTAAATAACGATAACAACAAATTTTGGAAATTTGTTAAAAATCAAACGGGTGTCAAAAGTGTCCTCCCTCCGACAATCGATGGGGTATCGGGGGAGGATGAAATTGCAAAGCTGTGGAAAAACCACTACTCTAACATTCTTAACAGTGTGAGTAGGGATAATCTTAAGATGGATTGCAGCGAAACGCCTGTGGGAGGGACAAGGGAAAATACTTTGATATCACTTCCTGAAGTAGAGAGGTTAATTAAAGAGTTAAAGACTGGTTCTGCATCAAGGGTAGATGACCTATCGAATGAGCACTTAAAATATGCCAATGACATAGTATGTCTGCATATATCATTGCTCTTATCAGCCATGCTTCCTCATAGCTATATCCCTGCAGAGTTCATGAGGGTAATTGTTGATTCGAATAATTGTTTTCGAACAATTTTCCGTAAATCATATATCTTGCCCCTGGTCAAAAATAAGTACGGAGACATTCTATCCAGCAATAATTACTGGCCTATTGCTGTCGCTTCCTGCTTCTCGAAACTACGAGAAAAACTATTGTTACTCCGATTAAATGATTACCTATGGACATCTCCTAATCAGTTTGGTTTTAAAAGGTCCCGCTCAAGTGACCTGTGTATCTATGTACTTAAAGAAACAATATCTAAATACATTGACAGTAATTCAACTATTTATAGCGGTTTCCGAGATATAAGTAAGGTATATGATAGAGTGAACCACAATATTTTATTTGAAAAACTAGAAAACAGGAAGGCTCCCATGTACATACTAAATTTCTTGAAATTTTGGTATTCGCACCAATCTTTTATCATTAGGTGGGGCAATGTACTATCCGCATGTTTTGGCTCCTCTTGCGGGGTGAGACAACTCTCCTTGCTCTCCCCTATGCTGTTTAATGTGTATATTGACGGATTAATTGCCTCACTTAATGAGGCAACAGTAGGATGTTGTATAGATAACACAAGGATAAATATCTTAGTTTATGCCGATGGTATGGTGTTAATAAGTCCCTCTGTTAAAGGTCTGGATCGGCTATTAAAAGTGCGAAGTGTGTTCGCAGAAACGTGATATTCTTTTCGTTACAAAAACTAAGGTTATACAATTTCATCCTAAAAGCTGTAATCAGGAAGCTGATATTAGGTTTAAAATGAATGGTGAAATGAGGAAGTACAAAAGTTTAAGTATTTGAGGCAAACTATTACCAGCTCCTTGAGTGATGACTCGGATATAAGAAAACAATCTCGAAGCCTTTGTGCTAAAGAGACACTCTTTCGTACTTTCTGCGGTAATATATACGGACAGCAACTCTGGGTGAATTATAAAAAAGGTTCTGGCAGAACCCTAAATTTGCTGTACAACAGGTCCTTTAGACTCTTACATAAATTACCCCCGAGATGTTCAGCTTCGCAAATGTTTGCTACCCACAATGTCCCGATGTCCCGAGCTTCCCAGAGGTAACAGGACATGCTCAATACAGTCTAATGCAGAGAATTAAAAAATCAACCAACCCGATTATCCAAGCTATCCATGAGTCCTGCCGTTTATCCTCTAAGTTATGGAATTCTTGGTACGAAAACGTCTGTCTGTAGCTCCACTTAACTTCGACATTACTGTATTATTTCTAATCAACTGTATATATTTCTATCCTTAGTATGTGAACTGTCATTGTATTAATAATACTTGTCATATGGACTATAGTCTGCCAATAAACCTTTACATGTTCATATATATATATATATTATATATATATATATATATATATATATATATATATATATATTATATATACAGGGTGTTTCATAACATGTGGGAAGCACTTTCAGGATGTATTCAGGACCTGAAAATAATGAAAAAAGTTTATATAAACATGCCCGAAATCGCTTTGTTTCCGAGTTACAGCCCGTTTTGTGTTCCAGCAATTCTTTCCGCAAACTGTTTACAAACACTGCTTGCCGACAATGTTTGTGAGTGTGTACGAGACTTATTTTATGTATGGCCTTGCCGATTGTAATGTTTCGTACACTCTATGACATGTTTCAATATCGTTGAGTGTAAAGCCATCCGTCAGTCAATCAGTCAAAGGTGCATCGCGGTGTTTCACTGTTCGTAATCGTAACTTACCGTGAATAAGTGCAGTCCAGTGAAAAAAAAAAACCTTAAAAGTTTTTGTGCTATTCAGTGTTAGTGAGCATTTGAAGTGAGAATGGAGGCTTATTCAAACAGAGAAATGGCAGACATGCATCTCATGTATGGACTTGCCGAGTGTAATGCGGCCGCAGCAAGACGTCTGTATGCGGAAAGGTTTCCAAATCGCCGTCTGCCAGATAAGAAGACCTTTCAGAGAAGAGACCTTGGTGATACAGGGTCATTCAACAAGAGTTTTAGATGGTGGTAGACCAATCAGCGCCAGAACTGTTGAGTTGGAGGAGCGGGTCCTGAATCGCGTGGAGGAACATCCTGGTGTCAGCACCCAAAGGATAGCAGCAGCAGAGGGTTTAAGATACACAACTGTGTGGAGAATTTTACGGGAACAACAGCTTTACCCGTATCACATTCAGAGAGTACAAGGCCTTACTGAAGCTGATTTCCCACCACGAGAGGCTTTTTGTACTTGGTTCCTTCAACAGTGTGCTCGCGATCCTCTTTTTCTATCCTCTGTGTTGTTTTCTGATGAGGTTGCCTTCACAAGAAATGGTGTGATCAATTTTCAGAACACTCATCACTGGGCCGAAGAGAATCCGCATGCCATCATCCAGTCAAGGCACCAACAACAATTTAGTATCAATGTATGGGCAGGACTTATTGCCGACAACTTAATCGGTCCTTTTGTTTTGCCTGGAAGATTAACAGGAGAATCCTATTCCAATTTTTTAAGGAATGATTTAAGCGATTCACTAGATGAAGTTCCTCTTGGTGTCCGACGTCGTATGTGGTTTATGCATGACGGCGCTCCGCCTCATTTCAGTCGAGTAGCCAGAGACTATTTGGATGACCATTTCCACGGACCTGAATCCACTCGATTTTTACCTGTGGGGTCATCTGAAATCCATAGTTTACGTGACACCCATTGACAACGTTGAAATGCTTCGCCAACGTGTAGAACAAGGATGCCAGAAAATCCGAGCAATACCTGGAATGTTTGAACGCGTCAGGCAGTCTATGACGAGGCGGTCATTTTGAACACTTCCTTTAAAGGTAAGGCGGATACTTGCTGAAACACATAACGGGCTGTAAGCCTGTAACTCGGAAACAAAGCGGTTTCGGGCATATGCTTATATAAACTTTTTCATTGTTTTCAGATCCTGAATCCATCCTGAAAGTGCGTCCCACATGTTATGAAACACCCTGCCATAAATTTACAAATTCAATACAATTTCAATTGAATTCGTAAACAATTTATGGACATCCTGTATATATATATATATATATATATACATATATATATATATATATATATATATATATATATATATATATATATATATATATATATATAATAAAAAAAATTTTTTTTTCATTTTTACATTTAAAGCCACCTTCCTCACTCCCTCAGAAAATAAAAAAAAAAATAAAAAATACCGCCTAAAATGGTATAAAATACCTATATATTAATAGGAGGATACCCATAAGAGAGAATTTATAAGAACATGTCTTCCCTCCCAATTACCATTTTTTGGTGTTTTTGGATCTTGAATGCTCAAAACCACTTTTACAATGTTCCGGTCTCTCGTTTTCTATTACTTCATAGCCCCAATTTTTTTCTTGGGGAGGGTCAGTTGGGGGAGGTTGCGCCCACTGAGTCCAGGAATTTTCAAATAAGTTGTGGTGAGTATCGATATTGCATGAGGACCCCCTTTAATTACTTTGGAGAAGGAGGGGGTAGTGCTTTGTTATTGGCAGAAATTAAGTAGTATAAGATAGATTACATAAAAACAGAGTGTGTGTGTGTGTGTAAATAAATATATAAAATATATATACATATGAAAAAAACGTAATTAAAAAATGAAAAAATAAAAATCTATCTAAGGTTTAATAATTTTACAAGAAATAAAATGTAAATTAAAATGAAAATTAAAATTGAAATTAAAAATCAAATAAATAACTTACTTTTGAGGAAGAAATAAAATCGGAAAATTTTGCTTCCTGCTAAAAAAAATTTTTTTTTTTTTTTTAAGGTTTTTCCGAACGGAGAATTTCGGCCATGAAAAATCCCAAACTATGTGACTACTACAGACAGACAGGGTGTCCCATAAGTCCGGTTTCATGGGAAAATTTATTTTAAATTAAATGTACAGAAATAATACATTAGAACTAAAGCAAATGATCAAATTGCTGTCTTGTTTTGGGACCTTTTTTTTTGGTGAGTTACGCTTGTGAGGAAAAGGCATCCGGAGGCCTTTTCCTCAACAGTGTAACTCGCTTCCATATTAGCCATTGCGTGTTATTCTACCTGTAATTAAAAAAGTCTCAAAAAAAGACATCAATTTGAACATTTGTTTTAGTTCTAATGTATTACTATTGTACATTTAATTTAAAATAAATTTTCCTATGAGACTGGACTTATGGAACACCCTGTGTATATATACACGAGAGAGAGAGAGAGACTCGACCTAAAAAAAAATTAACGAATTTATTCATTACGGACACGAAACAATAACATTATTGGATTACATGAACAATGTCGAGTTTCATAACGTCGACGTTTCACCTTATTCATATCGACATTATTCCAGATCGACGTTATTCCATATTGACAGTTTGCGAGTAGATGTAATTGATATTTTAAATGAAAATGTTTGTTTAATATTTTAACTGAGATTCACTTTTAGTCTTCATAAAACATTTTAAATATTGAGTGAAAATTACTCGCCTAACCTAAACAAAACAGAACTGATATGCGTAAAATCGAAATTTTTAACACGAGGCACGTTTAGAAATTTGGTGTCGACATACGCTTTTCGACATTGTCTAGATCAGATTTTGTTCCAATCTTCTACATTGTTGTCGTGGCTATCTTATGCCATTGTTGTATCACCGCTTCCCGTCGATCAGCGAAGTTAAGCGACATTGGGTTTGGGTAGTAATTGGATGGGTAACGTCTCCGCATCCGATGATGTAGCGACCCGTGATTCAAATCCCACTTAAACAACCCCAAAAATCCATCGCCGTAGTTTTACGCGTGTTAGGCGTACGATGTTGTACGAAAATTTTTGTCGAAATAATTAGTATCAGCGTATGGCACTAAATAAAGGCGTACGATGTTGTACGAAAATTTTTGTCGAAATAATTAGTATCAGCGTATGGCACTAAATAAATTTTGTATTTAATATTTCAAATGCTATTAATTAACCTTTTGTATTTGTATTAATAATAAAACATTTTTTTTTAGCTTAGTTTGTGTAACAAAAATAATAATACAAATGTTCCTTCCAAAAGTTGGAAATTGTTTGCAATAAAGTTTTGGACACGTTCAAACTTCAAAATTTGGCATTGCAGTAAAAATTTGTGTCGCAATTGTGATGACAGAAAGTTAACGATGAACGAAGTTAGGAACTGATGATGATGAATGCTAACGATAGTGTGAATCCCCCTTTCAGTTTAAGCTCAATTTACTCTGAATCTTAACAAAACCTTCATTATATATTCAAAAACTTTTAATTTAAAATTATATATTCTAAAAGGAAACATGTGATAATATTGTTTTTAAAGTGGGATAAAAACTGTAACTAATTACAGTTCACACTTACTCTTTTGTTAATAACTAACATCAACGCATTAATTATTTTATGATAAATAATAAAACCTTTTTAACAGTTAAACAAACTTAGAATCTGGAGAAGTAAACATTTTTTTAACGAAAAACAATCCAGGAACACAGTCTCGCTCTCGCCTTGAAGAATTTCATTGTGTTTATTGATTTTCTAATTAATATTTGATGATTCTTAACTTTTAAATTACTAATTTTTTTATAATTAATTTAGCTTTATTTTTTTAGTGTCACCAAAACCTGAAACGTAGAAAATTATTTTCAAATAATTGGTAATTTTTTCGGATCACCTGAAGATCTGGGCCCCCAGCCTTCTTTAGTTAGTTTTATAAGGCTAGCAAACGAAAATATCACGACCTAACCTAACCAATCGTCAAGGTCGTACAGTTGATCTAACGATTGGTTTGGTTCGGTCGTGATATTTTCGTTAGTTAGCCTTGTAAGGCTAACTAAAGAAGGCTGGGGGCCCTGATCTTCAGGTGATCCATTTTTTCTTTGGATATTTTAGTTTTTAGTAACAATAATAAAACTTAAAAAAAACATTACTAAATAGTGATTTCTTATGCTTTTTAAAAACTTAAATTTGTAGTCGAACTTTTTTCCTAAACTGTACAACGGGGGTGAAGGCCTTGCCAACTTGTTCAGTTTATCTTAAAATTTAAAACATAAATGCAAATTATTTTACAAAACAAAATAATTACGGTATTACAATAAATTACAATAATTACATTAAATTATACAATTCTGTTAAATTTATATTTTATATTTCTTTATTATTTGGGGTAACTAATTTATTTTGGTATTTTTACTATTTTATACAAACATTTTAAAAACATGAAGCACGTGCTGTAATCGCAATTCTGAAGGTTACAATTTTGAATCTTCCTCAGAGGGATAGTGGTTCAGATCTTACGGAAAGGTGTAGACCCTTCTCATCCCGTGATCTATAAATTACTTATATACAGGGTGTCTCATAAGTCCGGTGTCATAGAAAAATTTATTTTAAATTAAATTTACGACAGTAATATATTAGAACTAAAACAAATGTTCAAATTGATGTCTTGTTTTGTGACCTTTTTTTTTGGTTTCAGGTAAAATAACGCAATGGCTAATATGGAAGCGAGTTACACTCCTAATGAAAAGGCGGAGGCCTTTTCCTCGGGTGTGTGTTATTCTACCCGCAACAAAACAAAAGGTCCCAAAACAAGACATCAATTTGAAAATTTTTTTTAATTCTAATGTATTACTTTTGTACATTTAAGATAAATTTTCCTACGAGACCAGACTTATGGGACACCCTGTACATAAAAATATATATTTCAGCTTCAAAATAATTTTTTATTTTTTAGTTTTCACAATACATATTAAATATAAGAACATTTTTTTTTTTTTTAGAAAATCTCTTTGAACGTCAAAAGTTGAAAAATTGACTTCCACAAAATGTTTTCCAATCTCAAGTTTACAATTTTAGAATATTTTATCTTAAGTGACCCCCCAAAAAAAAAAAAAAGTAAAAAAAAATTCCTATAAAGAAAAAAAATAATATCCTTAAGTAAGCGAATACCATGTCAACGCCGGTAACTGTTTCGGGAACACCGTTTCCCTGTACATGTACAAGCGAAGTGAAGGTACTGAGGTCAGAGGTCGAATCCCGATAGTGTTGGTAATAATAATAATTGGGGAGTAAGCAATGGGCAGCTTTAGTTGGCCTGAGCGCTGTGGCACTCTTCACCGACTAGTAAATATAAAAAAATACCCATGAAAATGTTTTTTTTATTTATATAAAAAAAAAAATTTATTAGTTCAGATTACGCGTGAGATAGTTTTGGCATATTTATACCATATGAATTTAGCACCTTTCAAAAAAGAGGAGTCTCCATTCAAGATAGAATCACTACGAAAAGGTTTTTCATCATCTTTATTCTCAAAGAGAAAATATCAAAGGTTCGAAATGATACCAAGATATTTAAGATAACTGTAAAGCACTTTATATATATATATATATATATATATAAGTTTTGAAATGAATGGGGAGCATTTTCAACATTTATGATATGGGTAAATGCATTTCCTATCGGGTTACGAGTTTTAATGTATTTCCTATTGCGTAAAAACCTTTCGGTCACCCTGTTATATTGCCCAATTAATAATTTCCACAGATATCGAAACATTTGAGTTGGAAGGGAAGTTATTATATTCTCTCTCTCTCTCTCTCTCTCTCTCTCTCTCTCTCTCTCTCTCTCTCCTCCTCTCTCTCTCTCTCTCTCTCTCTCTCTCTCTCTCTCTCTCCTCAACCCCTTTCCTGTTGAAGCATTTCGTCGCTTTGCCGGCGTGATGGGTTTGCGCGTACATGGGTGTAGACATGGAGAGTTTAACCTTTACCTCTCTTAATTCTTTTGGGGCTCGGCTCGAGTAAGACATGGGGGCTTTGTTGGACAGATACCTCGGTAAATAGAGCTGTAAATATTTTGTATAAAATCGAAACCATATGTTTCAGGGTTTTGCGACGATACCAAGTACTTGATATAAGATCAGTACAAATATATTAGTTAGTTAGTTTGTACGACGATACTATGCAGTATACGATTTCTGTGTATGCCTAGTGTATTTATAGAACAAGCTTATATATTTTTCTCTTTCTCGTAAAATTTCCTTGGCTACTTTTCCAGGGTCAAGGTAGTTTCTTCAACCTTTTTCCGTACCCGCCACTGGCGTGGAGGGAGCTTTTCTATCCAGTTTTCTACTACTGCTAGTATGATTAAAAATTGCACTAGTTTAATAACAGGACCCTCCCGAGTGGACCGAAAGGTCTTTGAGGTTTACTCTTATCCTTGTAACTCTCTCTCTCTCTCTCTCTCTCTCTCTCTCTTATACCAGTGTTTCTCAGCCGAATTTGCCCCACGACCCCCTTGTCAAGATCTTAGGTCGGCGCGACCCCTTATCATCCCTACAGTGGTAAACAAACTCACGAAGCGGGCTTTCTTTTTGTTTTATTGCGCACAAATCACTACTACAGGGGGTAAACAAACTACGACCCAGGGGGTTGCGACCCACCGTTTGAGAAACAGTCTTATCTTATAATCTTCGTCAAGTTCAAGAGACAGTTTGACATAATTTTTAATTTTGGGGTTGTATATAGGCATCCAATACAATGAATGGAATTAGAAGTCGAAGGGTATAACATTTTAAGTACAGGGTGTCCACAATGTCTTGTCATCCCAGTAAAATACTAACTGATTTTCATTTTTCTTTCAGACCCATTTGAAATGTGTGATAGCAGCAACCATACGATTGAACAACGCGTATTGGCTAGCACCTAGGTCCATGAGCAACCACGTAATGGCAAAACCGGGCGAAGCAGCGGTTTAATATTTAATAGTTTTATGTAAAAAGGTTAAACGTTTAATTAGAAGCGCCAAACGAGAATTTGAAATTCAAGAATCTCATGAATGTAAAGAAAACCATAAGAAATTTTATGATTATGTTAGTAATAGAAATTCTTTGAGGGACAATATTGGGCTACTGGTAGACTCGTCTGGTAACTTAATAACTTAACCCTGTGGAGAGCTAAACTATAATTTTAAATAACATTCTTACATCAGTTTTTTCCAGATAAAGATACATCTTTTACTCGGGAGGTTAGTAATATGTTCAGTGACGTAAGTGGGGCTCCATTGTTTACTGACAACTGTTTACACTCAAGAGATTGCTCACTACTAGGGTGGCCAGACGTTCGCCTTTTGAGCACTCTGTCCTTAGGGTGGCCATTTCCAAATTTCCAAAAAGGAGGACACTGCGTATGTGGCCGTACGTTACATACGCAGTGTCCTCCTTTTTAAATGGCCACCCTACTCACTACATAGATATGTTAAAAATTAATATATCGCCAGGTCCTGACCATTTTTATCCAAAGCATTTAAAAAAGAGATAAAAAATGTAATACTAGATCCTTTAGTTCAAACTTTTAAGCAATTTTTATCGCGGAGGGTTGTTCCTCTGGATTTTAAATCGGTTAATGCAACTCCAATTTTTAAGAAAGGAGATAAGCAACAGGCGGGAAGTTATAGGCCTATTAATCTAGCTTCTGTTACAGAAAAGCTTTTTCAATCAGTTATTTGAGATCATATAATCAAACATCTTTAAAACAATAATCTTATCAACCGTGGAATGCATAGCGGGTCCAATTCGACTCCACACGCACGATGATTTGATTCGCCTATGGGCCAGGGGTGGCGAACCTTTTTACAGTCGCGTGCCAAAAAAACATGTAAACCATAAAAAAAAAATTCGCGTGCCCATCAAAGTTTATATATATATATATATATATTACACCAAATTATAAACATTAAGTTTATTATTTTATACTCACTTTTTGGATAACAGTTTCTATGCTAAGGCGTGCCATGCAAATTTGATCACGTGCCCAAGTGGGCACGCGTGCCATAGGTTCGCCACCAGTGGCCTATGCAGTCTGGGTTAAACGAAGTTAGCATGGGTTTCGACGAAATAAATCTTAATGCATTCGTTTCAGTTTTTCATGACGTCATCGGTATTTATGGTTGTAACAAAGCGTTAGATAATAATATATTTAGATTTTCTAAAGGAGCTTGACAAAGTTCCGTACAAACGATTGTTAGAAAAACTCAAAGTTCACGGAATAAAGGGTCAAGTTCTTAATTGGAGTGATAATTGGCTAACTTGTAGAAAACAGAGGAGAGTAATTCATGAGGAAGAGTCAGGGTGGGCTAATGTAACTAGCGGTGCTCCGCGAGGGTCAGTTTTGGGACGAGTATTTTTCATATTATTCATCGAAGCACTTGACGTCAATTTAGTTAGTAAAATTTCTAAATCTGCCGACGATACTAAAATTGTGGGAAGCGCAATTAGTTTACTAGATAAAGAGAATCTACATCACGATCTTAATAATTTATTAGAGTGGTCTAATAACTGGCAAACGAAATTTAACAAAGTCTGAGGAAAAGGACTCGGGTGTCACTGTTACTGAGGATCTAAAGTTCGCCAAACAATGTTCATTCGCGAGCAGTAAAGCTAATAGAGTATTGGGTTTTATTTCTCGTAATTCTGAATATAAATCTGAAGATATTGCTTTGCAATTATATAAGTCGCTTGATTGGTCTCATTTTGAATACGCTCCATACGAAGAAGGATATAGAAATGTAGAAAGGGTTCAGCACCGCTAAACAAAGTTTATCCCAACTTTACGTGGTAAACCATAGGAAAATAGGCCCAAGGAATTGAATTTGTACACGCTTGAAAATCGGCGTTTAAGAGGCGAATTAATTCAGGTGTTCATAATTTTAAATAGTTTTGATAACGTAAATTATGAGAATTTCTAACTTGGATGATAGGAACATTACGAGAAACAATGGTTTTAAAATAAGGGGTACAAGATTTGAGGCAAACGTTGCGAGGGGCTTTTTCACCTACAAGGTAGTAGAAAGGTGGAACAGCCTTCCCGCGGGGTTCGAGGAGAGCACTTCGGTTAATATGGTTAAGAGTAGGCTGGTTGGACACATTTCAATAGCATAAACTTGCATTGAAGGGTAAACTAGGATTTTTTTTCCTTTAGTATAGGGAGTAGCCTCATTTTCCTTTTTGTTTTAAACGTAGTAGGAGGTGCTAATCAAGTCTGGTTGCATAGCACTGGGAGTCAGTGGCATAGCTATAAATTTTCGGTGGTGGTGGTGGAGGGGGGGGGGGTCAAAGGCCCAAATTTTCCGACAAATGGGCGTGACAAAGATACCGTTTATGAATCATCTATTTCATCAAGCATAACAATTTACAGGCAATACAAAGAATCTATTAAGTGCGAGGAACACATATATGATAACACACCCGCATCAGTATTCAGTAACGTAATACAAAAACAGAATACAGTACACTACCATTAAATGAAAGAAAAAGATTCACAAGGAAAAACACACAATACACACTATATAAAATGGACCAGAAAATTTGCAACATTATATTATTATACTGCCCACCATAACAGTGGCATTTCTTTTAAGTACAAATACAAGTGAAACAGAAAAGACAAAGGAAGTGTTATTCAAATTCAAATTCCGACAGAGGGAGAAATTTTCCGACAAAATCCTTTCTGAGGCTTGGGGGGTGGGGCATGGCTACCCCAGCCCCCCTCTAACTACGCCACTGCTGGGAGTTCTCAGATGATGGTAAGTTTGATGAGGACTCTGGGGAGTCAAAACCTCCGAATACACACATTCGTCTTCATTGAAGGTACTTAGCTAGAGTAGAATTTTAGTTTTGAATAGCATGTAACAGAATTTAGTAAAAAGTAAAGTGCTTCTGAATCAATGCTCCCTTATCTAATTCCACTGAGAAAGAAGACAATGTAAACAGTCCTCCGAGTGCGCTGAGTGCATCACGGAGGTGATTCTCTCGGGCATGGAGGCGTACATTTCATATTCTTTTTCTACTATTAATGCAGAAAATCCTTGGTTTAGCTTTGTTGTTCTAATGCTATCCACAACAGAGAAGAGGCTTTCAGAAGGTACCGTCGCTATCCAACTCCTGACTCTCAACTTACATTTCCGGCCTGAAACGTGCAAAAACTGTTCTTCGACTCGCCAAAAATCCCTTCATCAGACAAAAATGTGAAAAGTTGTCCAATTCTAATTCTTCTTGCTCTTTCCAGCATCTAGCTAAGAACCTCTCCAACAACGTTACTACTACTACTTTCCTTCCTCTTTTCCATTCTGGCTCAATTGCTGTCTTTTCTCCTGATAAAACTGAACTCTTCGCTCAAACTTCCGCCTCCACCTCAACCATGGATGATTCCGATGCTGTTCCTCCATCTCCTCCTCCCTCTGACTAAATTATGTCTGAAATTAGAATCTCTTCCAAAGGTGTTTTCTTCTGCCCTATCTGGGCTCAACTCTAGTAAGGCGAACGGTACTGATGGTGGTGCTCCTGTTGTTCTCAAGAACTGTGCTTCTGTGCTGACACCCTGCCAAGGCACTCTTTCGTCTGTCTTTCATCTTGTATTTTTCCCTTTTGCTGGAGGTTCGCTTTCATTCAGCCTGTCGTGTCTGTGGCTCAACCCACACAGTTGACCGGATGTAACCAAAGACTTTTGACCTCATCAATTCCCCGCCTCTTACTGGCTGTCTTCAATCCCTCTCTCTTCGCGTGCAATGTTGCTTCATTCTCTCTTTACTATCGTTATTATAACGGACACCGATCTTCTGAACTATCCAACTGCATGCCTCCTCCTTGAAGGCGAGTTTGCAGTACCAGACTTTCGACACATTATCATTCCTTTTCTGTCCAACTCTCTAAAGCAAGGGTTAATCGGTATTATCAATCTTTCATCTCAATCAGTCAACTCTGGAACAATCTTCCTCACTCCATCTCCCCCCCACCCCGTCTTTGACCTCCAATCTTTCAAACGCAGTGTACAGGCATCTCGAGAACTTTGGGTCTTTATTTTGGCTCTCTTCTTCTTCTGCTATGAGGGGGGGGAAAACGTTTTGTTGGTATTCGCACTTGACCCCTTCTCCCTGCATAAAAAAAAAACCAAATACCCCTTATCTCCAGAAATTGGGGGGTTAGTGGCCCTAGCCAGGGCTACCTCCGCCAGAGTCAATTTTGTGGGTACGGCCGGCCCGCCGCCTCGCCGCGGTTTAAGATACAGAAAAGACAACTGCTCAGCTCTGGGCAGCACTGGGGTTCGGACCCACGACTGAGATACGGGACGCTCTGCTAATGTAAATAGTACATTCTAAATGAAAGTCTTACGTCACAATGACTTCGGCACTCAACGGAGCAATGATGCAACGATGAAATAATGAATTCTTGAAATAATGAATTCCTTAAAAAATGCATCGCGTAGATTAGATTAAGTAGTTTAGTGTTTCACGCTATCCTTTATTTTCCACTGTCCTATAATGCGTAACTGGATACACGAAGTAACTGTACGCATGGTGTGAATGAACTCTGAAGCTATTCATTTCATTATATTCTTTCCTACTTTCCTATAAATATTGTTTCACAACTATTTTCCTTCAGCAGTGGCTGGTGGAGGAGGAAGAACGTTCTCTATTCTATACTTTGCTAGTACTACTACTTTCCGCGTTCATAAGTTTGAGCATGAGATCACTTTTCAGTGTTATATACTGTATTTTCATTTGCTTTTTTTAATTTTTACTTTTTTCTACTCCTTTCTTGGGTAAGCTTAGAGTGGATCTCTCTCTCTCTCTCTCTCTCTCTCTCTCTCTCTCTCTCTCTCTCTCTCTCTCTCTCTCTCTCTCTCTCTCTCTCTCTCTCTCTCTCTCTCTCTCTCTAATTGAACAATGGGAAATTTGTTTCACGCGAACGATTTCTAAAAAAGGTTTTAGGAAGTTTTAAATACAAACACTAAAAAAGAATTTCAATTTACCTCTACAAAGAAATACGTTTATATTTTGAGCAGTAAATAATGCAACTATATATATATATATATATATATATATATATATATATATAACGTAAAGAACGACGCTTGTATAGGAGATATTCCGCGCAAGACGAGAGAGAGAGAACGAAACAAATTCTTGCGCGGAATATCTCCTATACAAGCGTCGTTCTTTACGTTATTTATACTGCGTGTTCTTTGCAGTTGAATGTGTGTGTGTGTATATATATATATATATATGAAAAGAAGGATCAACACAACGGCAAACATTTTCATTTATTTGTACATCAGACGTTTCGACAAATCTTTTGTCATCATCAGTGAGTTAAGTCTTAAAACCTTAAAACAAAATTGAAAAGTGAAAGTTACATCAATACAATATTAAGACCATTAAAATTAAAACCTTAAAGCAAAATGAAAATTGCATCAATACAAAATTAAAAACATTTAAATTTCATCACTATAAAAACTAAAATTAAATTAAATTTCATCACTATAAAAACTAAAATTAAATTACCTCAATAGGTAAATACACAATGTTTACATCCACCTCCATACTTGGCAAAGTCTAAGAGGACACTAGGTGGTCAGAGGATTAGAAAGGGTATATCTGTGAAACACGGTTGGTTGTCAAAAGAGTCGTAATTTGTAGGATGAGCTATTATTATTAAGGGAGGGTTTGTTTCTATAGATGTACAAAGATTCTAAAATTCGGAGTTCTGTAAGGTTATTGGATCTAGTTAAAATTTCAAACTGAGTTTTGTGAAGGGGATGGTCGTTTTCATCACTGTGGTTTCTAATTGCGGATTGTGGAGGCTACTGAGGGGACGGTTGGTACGGACTGACAAGCCCAAATGTTGAGAAAGGCGCACCTCCAGTTGGAGTTGAGTGCTGCCAATATACGCAGCCTTACAGCTGTCGCACGTGTATTTGTAAACAACATTGGGGCATACAGTTTTGGGGAATTCATCTTTGAACTTTAAAAAATTTGATAATTTAAGTGGGTTGACGAAGGCGAATCTAAAATTTATTTGGGGATAACTAGACTTGAGTAGTTTGGACAATTCACCTCGAATACGCAATGATAAATAACCATAAAAAGGTAATTTAATATATCTGGTTTCTTTTTGTACTGTAGTTACGGGGAGTTTAGTATCAAAAGTGTTATTTAAAAATTTCTTTAATTGGTTATCGAATAGATGAGAAGGGTAGTAATTGTTAATAAAGTACTGTTTTAAAAATTTAAATTCTTCGTTTAACGAAAAGTAATCCGAACAAATACGGTAACTTCTTGTTAATAATGTTACTATAGCACTAATCTTATATTTATAAAACATACAACTTAAATAATTGGTTCCCAAGCCAGTAAAAGTTTGTTTCCGAAATAGTGAAGTATGGAACTTATTATGGGCCCGTTTAACTAAAACATCCAGGAAAGGTAAACTATTATTTGTTTCGTTTTCACACGTGTACTTAATGTTACTATGTTGTTTATTAAGATAATCAAGAAAAAGTTTTACGTGTGAAGGATGGTTAAATATTAAGAAAGTGTCATCTTCTGTTAAAAGAAACATTAAATATCATACTAAATAAGTTATTCACTACTGATAATACTCTTATTAATGGCCTCACTCAGACTCAATTTAAAAACCTTCTCGAAATAGTGTGTTTTGATAATCTTTTCTTATTTAATAGCAACCTTTACAGCCAAATTGATGGGGTAGCTATGGGTTCCCCGTTAAGCCCAACACTAGCAAATGCATTTCTTTGCCATTACGAAGAAATTTGGTTGAAAAACTGTCCTAGTAGTTTTAAACCCATATATTACAGAAGATACGTGGATGACACTTCTTAATATTTAACCATCCTTCACACGTAAAACTTTTTCTTGATTATCTTAATAAACAACATAGTAACATTAAGTACACGTGTGAAAACGAAACAAATAATAGTTTACCTTTCCTGGATGTTTTAGTTAAACGGGCCCATAATAAGTTCCATACTTCACTATTTCGGAAACAAACTTTTACGGCTTGGGAACCAATTATTTAAGTTGTATGTTTTATAAATATAAGATTAGTGCTATAGTAACATTATTAACAAGAAGTTACCGTATTTGTTCGGATTACTTTTCGTTAAACGAAGAATTTAAATTTTTAAAACAGTACTTTATTAACAATTACTACCCTTCTCATCTATTCGATAACCAATTAAAGAAATTTTTAAATAACACTTTTGATACTAAACTCCCCGTAACTACAGTACAAAAAGAAACCAGATATATTAAATTACCTTTTTATGGTTATTTATCATTGCGTATTCGAGGTGAATTGTCCAAACTACTCAAGTCTAGTTATCCCCAAATAAATTTTAGATTCGCCTTCGTCAACCCACTTAAATTATCAAATTTTTTAAAGTTCAAAGATGAATTCCCCAAAACTGTATGCCCCAATGTTGTTTACAAATACACGTGCGACAGCTGTAAGGCTGCGTATATTGGCAGCACTCAACTCCAACTGGAGGTGCGCCTTTCTCAACATTTGGGCTTGTCAGTCCGTACCAACCGTCCCCTCAGTAGCCCTCCACAATCCGCAATTAGAAACCACAGTGATGAAAACGACCATCCCCTTCACAAAACTCAGTTTGAAATTTTAACTAGATCCAATAACCTTACAGAACTCCGAATTTTAGAATCTTTGTACATCTATAGAAACAAACCCTCCCTTAATAATAATAGCTCATCCTACAAATTACGACTCTTTTGACAACCAACCGTGTTTCACAGATATACCCTTTCTAATCCTCTGACCACCTAGTGTCCTCTTAGACTTTGCCAAGTATGGAGGTGGATGTAAACATTGTGTATTTACCTATTGAGGTAATTTAATTTTAGTTTTTATAGTGATGAAATTTAATTTAATTTTAGTTTTTATAGTGATGAAATTTAAATGTTTTTAATTTTGTATTGATGCAATTTTCATTTTGCTTTAAGGTTTTAATTTTAATGGTCTTAATATTGTATTGATGTAACTTTCACTTTTCAATTTTGTTTTAAGGTTTTAAGACTTAACTCACTGATGATGACAAAAGATTTGTCGAAACGTCTGATGTACAAATAAATGAAAATGTTTGCCGTTGTGTTGATCCTTCTTTTCATCTGTAAGCTCCGGTTCCCTAAGGAGAAGTCAATAGCTTTGATATATATATATATATATATATATGTGTGTATGTGTGTGTGTGTGTGTGTAATGAACTTCTAGTATCAGTGGTCCGATAGACCAATTATTCTTTACAGGTTATTTACAGTATATTAAACCTTTATACAGGGTAATCCAAAAACTCACTGCGCAATACAACTACTTACGCGTGGTTGCGGTGCGCGGTGACTTTTCGGTCACCCTGTATTACCAGCAACTGGACTTAAAGTTGTTAATTTAAGAATGGTAAAATCAATGTCGGAATATTAACGTAATTGGACCTTCTTCAATTATTCGAACGAACGCATTTGGACACCTTGAGAAACGCCACACCACATTTGGTGGCGTTATCTCATGAACGGAATAGATTGGTTAAGATAACATTCTTATGCAAATTAGGACGTGTGTATGTATGTATGTATGTATGTATGTACAACTGCGTACAGTTTGAGATACACAGTAAAAAGTTTATATATATATATATATATATATATATATATGTGTTGTGTGTGTGTGGTGAGGAGTGCACATGTGTACACACACACACACACACACACATATATGGACTGGACATACGATAAGTTTACACATACATACATACGGACTGGACATTCTATAAATATGCACATACATACGGACTGGACATACTATATGTAGGAACATACATTACATACGTACTGGACATCCATTACTGTATGCACAAACATAACGACTGTGCACACAGTACTGTACGTATGCACATACATAAGGACTGAACATACACTACTGTACGTATGCACATACATAAGGACTCGACATACACTACTGTACGTATGCACATACATAATAAGGACTGGACATACACTACTGTACGTATGCACATACATAAGGACTGAACGTACACTACTGTACGTACGCACATACACAAGCACTGGACATGCGTACACATTCAAAGATAGAGTAGTTCCGGCTAAAATTTAATTACAAGAGTGTTACCTCTCCAACACCCAATAAGCCGATTTCAATATTTCATTCGCAGTATCAAAAAAAAGTAATTTTTATATTTTTTTTTCAAAATTTTCTAAAAAAATTATTTAAATTTAATTTTAGTTAATTTTATTTTTTAATTCGGGATATATAGGCATAGTTTACCGTGGTCAATGAAACAAGAATCCATACCAATAACACAGTATACGATATGGAAATAAAATAAAACGAAGTAAATATACTGTATAAATTTTGTTTTCGCTATTGCCGTTTTAATCGAATTTCTCTTCATTTCGTTCACGAAAATACAAAGTTTCGATCACTGTTGAGAGAAAAGCATATCATCATCTCGGTTTTTGTCACGTTGATTAATTTCAATATATATATATATATATATATTATATATATATATATATATATATATGAATGAACTCAGAATGGTTCCCTGAGGTTTTTTGATACACACAGACCGTGCATGGAACAAGGAACTCTTCTAGGATAATTAAATCCACTATAGTCCGAATAAGTAATGGTAAATGACAAATACTATAGTTTTTCTTTTTCATGATGCTAGCCCGACGTGGGCAACGGGTCACTCGCAAAGAGGTCCCAAAAATATAGCTTCCCTCACCAGCTATCTGCAAAGCAGATAGGATCTAGCTTTGAGACAGGATCTAGGGTTTAAAGCAGCGTAGCCCAGCTACATTTAGAACCTCAATATAAGCAAAAGACTCGCTGCCTTCACGTCAGATTGAATACATCAAAGAAAAAGGGGTAACTATTATATTTTTAGCCAAACACCAAAACTTAAACCTCAACTGGCAAAATTGAGCGTCCACTTTTCAAGGCACATAACATGTCCGTTTCAAGATGGGACCTCTTTGCGAGTGACCCGTTGCCCACGTCGGGCTAGCATCATTAAAAATAAAAACTATGGTATTTGTCATTTACCATTAATTATTCGGACTATAGTGGATTTAATTATCCTAGAAGAGTTCCTTGTTCCATGCACGGTCTGTGTGTATCATATATCTCGTTCCGTGCACTGCAATTGTTTAAATAAACAAACAATATACAGTTTCGTTAAAAAGTCCTCGTAAAAACACACAATTTCATAAAGAAAAATTATCAGTTTGTAATATAGTCTGTCGTCCTTTGAATGTTTTATTATTTTGGTGACTAATAAAATTTAAAAAACGAAACCCAGTCATTTATACTGATTGTTAATTTTTTTATGCTTCTGAAAATATATTTCTAGGCGAACTTCCTCTCCCGAACCCCAAAATATTATATATATATATATATATGTTATATATATATATATACTGTATATATATATATATATATATATATATTATATATATATATATATAATATAATATATATATACACAGGGTGGGCCGTAAGTTTCCATACATAGGAAAAATAAACATTTTTTTATGGACAACCATTTTTATTTATATAATATGCTCTACATGGTTGCCATTGTTTTGAAAACACATTTCAATACGTGTTCCCAGATCCCCAGATCTCACCCCCCTTGATTTCTATCTTTGGGGGCACTTGAAGGCCATGGTGTATCAGGAAAAGATACGAGACATAAATCATCTAAAGGAACGTATCACCAACGCCATTACAAGCATAACGTCAACTGTGCTAATGCGTGTTCATCAACAGTGGGGAACACGTATTGAAATGTGTTTTCAAAACAATGGCAACCATGTAGAGCATATTATATAAATAAAAATGGTTGTCCATAAAAAAATGTTTATTTTTCCTATGTATGGAAACTTACGGCCCACCCTGTATATATATATATATATATATACTGGATACGTACATAAGTTTACATTCAAATATTGCAAGTTTTTCGACATAAACTAAACATGATTAAACATGATACAACATAAGAAATACACTACGGTAAATAATAATGAAACAATGCTTGTGTGGCCATGAAAGATGGTGAAATTGTAGAAATTCGGTTGACAAATAAACAATATGGTTAAATAATATTGCTGTAAAAACATAAGTTCCTCCCGGTTAGGTTCCATAATTTTTTGAAAAACACTTAAGAAGAAAAAATCAAGCGAATCTCGAATGTCTTCGGTACGGTATTGAAAGGAGAGAAGCAGTCTCTCCTTTCGACTAAATAACATCTCTGATTCTTTCCAGACTACCATTTGCATTCCGTAATTGAATCTTTTATAATTTTATCACAGAAGCCTCGAAGAAATGCTGTTCATTAGACCTATTTATAGCTCTCTCTCTCTCTCTCTCTCTCTCTCTCTCTCTCTCTCTCCTCTCTCTCTCTCTCCTCTCTCTCTCTCTCTCTCTCTCAACAGGCAAACGGACGAAATAATCAAATTTGTTTTGTGTAAACCTGTCAGAATATGAAGTTATTGCATTGCATTGAGCGCTCTCTCTCTCTCTCTCTCTCTCCTAGAATATGCATAATAATATGCATATTATAAATACGATATCAAAACAGGTAAACAAAACCTTACGAGATATTGTAGATTCTACCTGAATGTTAGGATCACCTGAAGATCAGGGCCCCCAGCCTCATTACCAAAGATATCTTCATTAAAACTAACGAAAATATCACGATTTAACTTAACTAATCGTCAAGGGCGTACAGTTGACCTAACCGGGCATTTAATTTATTATTATATTTGGTACTGTAAAGCAAAAAACAAGAATACATGGGGGCCCTAATCTTCAGGTGATCCGAATGTTACGTATGATCAATTTAGACTGAGAAACGCAAGGAATGCTTTTGTATCAATAACTCTCATTTTAGAGTTTATATTTCTATTGTAAAACCAACGTATTCTTAAAATATGGCTTTTTATACTGTACTCTTTAAAACTATATATATATATATATATATATATATGCTGCAAGCCCACAAGGAAAAAGAAAAACGAGGTGTAGCTTTGATACACGAAAGGCCTTGGAATCGTTTTTCTTTTTCCTTGTGGTTTGCAGCATTTATTCATTTCACGTGTTTTATTGTGAAATTCATCCCATATATATATATATATATATATATATATATATATAAATATATATATATATATATATATATATATATAAATTACACACTACACAAAGATTATTTATAACAAGATCCGAAACTCCGCCCACTTTTGTGTTTGCATTTTCTCTTCTGCCATCTAGCGTTTGGAAGCAGAACTAAATTATCCACGAAAAAACACCACTCCAATTATATTTCAATATTCATTATTATATAGCTTAATATGTAAACAAATATAGGATCATCTGATGAATTATTCGTATAATCTGTATAATCTGTAGTTTTTATAAAGGTAAATGTGATCATATCATATTTTTGGTAATATACTTCTAATAATGGGAGCAAATCCTTGCACAAAGCTTAGTTCTCACTCCATACGCCAGGTGGCGAGTATCTAATATTCATTTGGGTGAAATGACGCCATAATAATGAAAATATCGTTCGTTTTGTATCTTGTTATATATTTAAAGCTTTGGTACAACTCTACAGAAGACTACATACAGTATGTAAAAGATATGATTCGAAATACGGGTCATATATATATATATATATATATATATATATATATATATATATGTCAGTACTTTCGAAATTTAAAGAAACAATGTAAATAAATAATCAAAAACCTTTTAAAGTTTTCGAATCTTATTTATTTACTAAAAGCTTTCCATCGAATGAAAAAAGTTTATTTTTAAAAGTTTCAACATGCAATTGAAGCAAAAGCTCGAAATAGCGCGATGCGCAATGCATTCTAATAGTCACGTGATCATTATCGTAAATTTTTGTTGTCCAGGGTCATTTATTAAGAATGTGGCAAGCATATTAACAACATTACTTTTAAAATTAAGGAAAACACAGTACAAAGGGAGTAACGAAGTATTATAGTCTAAAAGTGTGTCCTGGGATAGTACTGTACCTCAATTCTGTACTACTGTGCTCATGTATATTATTCTGGTGCATGCATTTGGTAAAACCAGTATGTATATATACATTTAGGGTGTCTCAGAGTTTCAAATGTAGTGTAATGTCTAATTGATATATATATATATATATACACAAGAAAATACATCCTCCAAGTGTATTTTTACCATTGAACTAAAACACTAGGGAACAACATTTTTGTTTCTTGAAACTATTTGTGTTTCTTATAGAACTTTTGATGCTGATTCCAAATATGGTTTCAGAATTTTTCTATCACCCATAGTTTTCGTGAAAATAATATTTCCATTTACTCAGAGTTTTTCCCAAAATATTAGTTAAAAATTAAGTGTACTAATTTTATTTTACTTTCTTTTTTTCCAGGTTAACACTATATTTAATAGTATTTTTTGCATTAAAAAAATATAGCTATTTAAACAAAGATTTTTAATAAAAAGAAAGAAATTTTTTTCAGTTTTGCTCAAATTTTAAAATTTTTCATAGTAGAAAAATTGGTTTTTCATTCCAAAAAGTTTTCCGTGATTTCAATAATTTTCCGCCAGCATGAATCGAAACTGTATTAATCCCAGAGATACATTTTGCTACGTATGTGGAGAACTGACCATAATGGCACAGAGGAAGACGATGACCCCACTCGTGAAGACCTTACGAACTTTATTTTGGATGTAAGGTAGGCGACCAAGACAAATCCTGGGCACCTCATATCTCATGCATTTCCTGTGCCGTCACTCTTAGGGGTTGGATTAAAGGTACCCGCAAATCTATGCCATTTGCCATACCAATGATTTGGAGAGAGCCCAAGGATCACCTAACGGATTGCTATTTTTGTATGACTAACGTTTCAGGATTCTCTGCCAAAAATAAACATAAAATTCAATACCCAAATCTTGCATCTGCCATGAGACCAGTACTACATGACGATGATAACCCAATTCCAACTCCCCCAAAGTCATGGACACTGGATGAAGAGTCTGAAGTTGAACCAATGGAAATTGATGACACTAAAGATACAGACTTTCAGCAACCTGAATCAAATAAACCACGTATGATAACGCAGGTTATGCTGAATGATCTCGTGATAGATTTGGACCTTCCGAAAAAGAAAGCGGAATTATTGGGCTCCAGGTTACGTGAATGGAATTTGCTGGCAAAAGATACAAGCATATCGGCGTTCCGCACTCGCCAAAAAGATCTGATGCAGTATGCTACTGTAATAATGTAAATGGACTGCTGTTAGCTCTCGGTCATGAGCACAAATCTGAAGATTGGCGTTTATTTATTGACTCTTCGAAGCTAAGCCTCAAGGTTGTACTACTTCACAATGGAAATAAATACCCTTCCATTCCTGTAGGGCACGCTGTCCACATGAAGGAATCTTACGAAAATATGAAACTCATCCTTCAGCAGATTAATTATGACCAGTTTCGTTGGTATATATGTGGGGATTTAAAAGTCGTCGCGCTTCTTCTGGGAATGCAGCTCGGTTATACGAAGTTCTGCTGCTTCCTTTGTGAATGGGACAGCAGAGCCAGAGATTCGCATTATTTTGTAAAGGATTGGCCACTTCGTCAAAAATGTATCCCAGGACTGAAGAATGTGTCTCATGAACCCTTAGTTGACCCGAAGAAAATATATTTACCGCCACTTCACATCAAACTTGGCATCATGAAAAATTTTGTCAAAGCAATGAACAAGGAAGATGAAGCATTCAAATATTTGAAGAAAAAGTTTTCACGACTTAGCGATGCAAAGATAAAAGAAGGGATCTTTGTTGGTCCCCAAATCAGAGAGCTCATGAAAGATCAAAAGTTTGATGATGCCTTGAGAGGAAAAGAAAAAGTGGCATAGGAGGCCATGAAGAATGTTGTCACAAATTTTCTACGGAACATCAAAGCCTCTAACTATGAAAAAATAGTGCAGGACATGATTGAAGCATATAGGTTATTGGGATGTAATATGTCACTAAAAATCCATTTCTTGCACTCCCATTTAGATTTCTTCCCTGAAAACCTCGGCGACGTAAGCGATGAGCATGGAGAAAGGTTCCACCAAGATATGGGAGGTGGGATCCGGCAATGTTAGCTGATTACTGCTGGACATTGATGCGAGAAGCTCCTAATGAAAACTACAAGAGAAAATCAGTGACAAAGAAGTTTTAAGAAGAATATTTTGAATGCCAATCTGCCACTAATATAATTTTTATGAAGTATTTTTACTAACTTCTATACACTTTTTGAATAAATATTAAAATACAAATTTCTCAGTAACCTTGGGTGATAGAGAAATTCTACGGCTATATTCGGAATCAGCTGAAAAAATCCTATAAGGCCGATCTGTTCACGTCCAAGAAACAAAAAAAAAGTTAAAATTTGTTCCCCAGTGAAATCAGTCAAATTATATACAACGGATTTTTAAAACAATTCGTTTGTATATGACAAGAAGCCAATTAAATAATTTTGGTATCAACAATAATCAGTACAGAAGATAATATTATCAAGAAGTGCTTTATACAAGTCATTTTGTCATACCAGTGTCTGCTATTCTTTTTTTTTTTTAAATCAGTATGTCATTAATTGCTTCAGTCTGAAGCTGTTAAGAACGACATCAGATTGTGTTCAAATCTATTTTTTTAATAAGCTTACATACACATATCGTAATCTAAACCTATATTTTAAACCTATTTTTTTCTAGCTCTACTTCGATATTGCATTATATATATACTGTACTAATCTAGTGTTCAGTTTAAATTCTAAAGGAACTCAAAGCTATTCTGTGAAATGTAGAATATATATATATATCCATGCATACAAACTCTAGCTAAGTATCTATGTCTAAAAATTACAATTTATTTTCTTGTTTTAGATATTTTTTTTTTTCTAAATGAGGTTTAACTATTACATAATAAAAGCTTTGGTCGTAAAACCTATTAATAAAATTGCCAACAAGTAATTATGCTTATAGTGCCATACTTCTAAAACGTATCAAAATAGGGTTAAAATTTATATCTTGAGATAAATACTTTATATCTATATAGAAAACTTTGAAAGTTATGCACAAAATAAATTATCGTACCGCGTACAACCAAAGATGCCGTTTCTGTTGTAGTTCTTACTGGATTTGAAGCCACACACGAATAGTTTCCAGTGTGTTGCGCAGACGCACTCTTCACTACTAAAATGGATGTATAAGGATCCAAATTTGATATACTTAAATCAAGTTGAGGATCCAAAGGGCGCCCATCTTTCTGCCATGTTAAAGTTATTGGTTGGTCACCCTCTTGCGCCAGGCAAGTAACCTGCGCGCGCATACCTGCTCGTGTTCCCCCAGGAAAAAATATTGGAGCCAGTCTTGGTGGTACTGAAATAACATCAAAATTTGTGGAGTTTGCCATTCACGGGGCATTGTAAGGCATTAAATAGCATGTCCGTTTGTTGTCATGGGAATACAGAGAATGAAGACAGACAAAGAAGGAGCAAGTGATACGGAAAATATTACCAAAACACGTTTAGAATCATACGCAATTAGTTGAACTATGAGGACGTAGCCTATTCCGTCGTTCTTCATAGATATTGATAATATGACATAGACGCCATTTAAAAATTACGTAACGCTATTTTTGCTAAAACCTGACACCCCCACTCTCCCCTGTAACATTCTGTAACGTGTGGGGTGGGGGAAGTGTTACATAACATCTTTATAGGTGGGTGTCTGGTCTAGCGTTACAGAACGTTCCTAGGAGATCTGGGGTGTCAAATTTTAGCAAAAATAGCATTACGTAATTTTTGAACTCAGCAATTAAATAATTAAATAATCACTATATCCATCCGTACTTTGGTAAATATTCCCGTAAATAAAATGAACTGTATTCTTTTAAATTAAAATGTCGTTTTAAAAAAAAACGTTAGTGTTGAAAAAAAAAACAAAAAAAAACAGCAGTGAAAGACAGTTTATAAGAAGAACTTCGATCAGTTATAGGAAGCCAATGAATCGAAGCGATATTTTATCATCGTAAACTATAGCTAAGTGGACAACAATGAAGGCACACAAAGTAATGCATTTAAAGGTGATTATCTTTTAAAAATTAGCGTACCATTAACTTTAAACAAAGAAGAATATGAACTTTCAGACCAGTTGTTGAAAGCCCTACAAGTATACTCTCCACTGTGCTTAGCTGTCAAGTTATTTATAACTAACATGCTAGTAAATTCATTGGTAGATGTCAAAGATATTCCTTCAAAGATTTTCTCATTCAACGGCTGATTGTCTTTCAGCCACTCGATAGTAATAGGGGGGTCCCCTTTACTAATGATACAGGCCACTCCAAAGCGCTCGCCGAAAACGAGTTCAGAATCAAAGTGAAATGGGAGAATTACTGGAGGGACTGAAAATATGGTATCCACAATTAATTAATGAATTTCGATCATTACAAATGTCCTAAAAAGTCATAAAATGAATTTCCACGTAATATATTAACATTTTCTTTTGTATCACGGAGTTTGGCTAAATACAAAATGTGAAGATTGAATTATACGGAATCGAGTAAACCTAAACATATTCGATGATATATATATATATAACACTAAGTCTGTCAAGGAGCTCAATGGAACGGGTTGAAACCCACTTAATAATTATCCCTGAAAGAGAGAGTTATAAATTTTGATAAGTTCCATACTACTTCGTATGTTTTTATTAGCCTAATCCACTAATTACGCCGTTACGCTCTACATCGTGAACTGAATATGATGAAAATATAATACTGTACATGCTTTTTTTTTTTACAGTAAAACCCGCTAAACATGTGATAAGGTTCTTCACAATGAGACAATCCTGGTGAAATTTTCCGTGACTCGAATTTCAACCATATTTGACTCGCTGGAAACCTCATAACAATGCGCAATATCATTTTCAGCTTTATCCAAAATCAGACTAACATGGCAGTCGAGCTTCCTGCCATAAGCTACATACAGTCAACATGTCGAACTCTCCCGAAGTCACACGAAGAGTGCCAAACAGAGGGAATTTGGCACGAGGTAAGTGCCAAATAAAAGCTGAATTTTGCACTTGCTGAAGATTTTCGAGAAAACAAACAATGTTGCCGATCAGCCTGGAAGGTGAACGTAAGCCTACGCGTACATAGAGACTTGTGTGGTGTCTCCGTAACCCCACAATAAAAATTACGTTTATAGATTGAAATAAACAATTTATTGTTACTGAACAATAACAAGAATTAACTTTCTTACAATAAAAGACATCATTTTCAGAAAAACAAATGTACTTTTACTGTAATAGGCCACGCTGGCTTTCTAGGGTTATGTGGTTTTAACAATGTCAAACATGGTTGAAATCCAGTTCACAAAAAAATTTCACCATGACTGTTAGTTGTGTAAAACCTTACTACACGTTCACAGTTGACTGCAATACTGTAAAAGAATCCGAGGCAATACTTTACTATCCAGACAGTGTTCAGAGTCCATAACAGCTTGGTAATATGTGAAATTAGGTTGGAATAGGCTAGGTTAGGTTGATTAAAGTTAGTTAGATTAGGTTAGATTAGGGCCCAATGGACTCTATCTCTGAACACTATCTAGATAGCAAAATTTGAACGAATCCTATATTATTAAAGAAAATGCAAATACAGTCATAATAATAGCAACTGTAATCATTATCTTCCGATACCATCAAAAGTGTAACTTGACTCGGTAGAGCTAAATAATTAAAAAACTTAAAAAGTGCCTTTTTTTTCCCCATCTCATTAGTTGAGTATTTTCAACTCTTTTTGAAGTTTTAATGACAATCATAAGAACTTTGTCGATTGTAAAAAAAAATATGGTTGAAAATTATTTCTTCTTAAAAGAAATTCTTGATAATTTTAATTACATCTGATTAAATTTAAAAAAGAAAACTTGAGCAGTATTATTAAAGAAGTTACTGAGAGATGGAGCTGACGTATATCGTGTATATAGGGATTAATATGGTGTGTGTGTGTGTGTGTGTGTGTGTGTGTGTGTGTGTGTATATATATATGGTAAGTCAAAAGTATTTATTGTATGGTTATTTTTGAGTCGATTTTGACCCATCCTGTGTGTGTATATATATATATATATATATATATATACAGGGTGGGCGGAAAGTAGCTCCCTATTTTGGATTGGTAAAAAAATACGTATATTATCCATTTATTTCAGAAGAAATAATATGAAAAGGTAGGCATACATGGTAGGTTTTCTCTAAAATTCAATGTGGGCTCCAACTCTTTCCACCAGCTTCTGGAGCCGCCCAGGAATGGCGTCCACTGACTTTAGCAGGAACTCCGGCGGGATGGAGGACATGACTTCCCGAATTCGGTCCTCCAGTTCTTCCAATGTCCTCGGTTTGGTGCGGTAGACTTCTTCCTTTACCCACCCCCAAAGAAAGAAGTCGCACGGTGTCAAGTCGGGGCTCCTGGCTGGCCATTGATGTGGACCACGACGACCCATCCAACGCCCAGGGAAGTGGGCATCCACTCACGGACAACAAGAGCGAAGAGCGGAGGGGCGCCATCTTGCATAAATATCAGATCGTCGATGTTCTCCCATGTGCTGACAACCGGCCAGACCTCGTTTCGCAACATAGCAAGGTACCGCTCAGCATTCATGGTGTTGCGCAGAAGGAACGGGCCCACAACCTGATCTGAGGTCATACCACACCACACCGTTACACTGAACCGATTCTGCCGTTTTTCAGCGGTAACCGTGCGACTTCTTTCTTTGGGGGTGGGTAAAGGAAGAAGTCTACCGCACCAAACCGAGGACATTGGAAGAACTGGAGGACCGAATTCGGGAAGTCATGTCCTCCATCCCGCCGGAGTTCCTGCTAAAGTCAGTGGACGCCATTCCTGGGCGGCTCCAGAAGCTGGTGGAAAGAGTTGGAGCCCACATTGAATTTTAGAGAAAACCTACCATGTATGCCTACCTTTTCATATTATTTCTTCTGAAATAAATGGATAATATACGTATTTTTTTACCAATCCAAAATAGGGAGCTACTTTCCGCCCACCCTGTATATAAGATATTCCGCGCAAGACGAGAAAGAGAAAACAACAAATGAAAAAATGAAGTACCACCTGGGAATCGAACCCGGGATCTTCCGATTGCCGGTCAGACGCGATAACCACTACACCATGGACTTCACTCTTCCAAATGCCGTAATTCCTCTACATACTCGCAGAAACCAATGCCCCAAGGGGGCACCTCCCGCTTGCCGTAACATTATATACATTCAACTGCAAAGAACACGCAGTATAAATAACGTAAAGAACGACGCTTGTATAGGAGATATTCCGCGCAAGACGAGAAAGAGAAAACAACAAATGAAAAAATGAAGTACCACCTGGGAATCGAACCCGGGATCTTCCGATTGCCGGTCAGACGCGATAACCACTACACCATGGACTTCACTCTTCCAAATGCCGTAATTCCTCTACATACTCGCAGAAACCAATGCCCCAAGGGGGCACCTCCCGCTTGCCGTAACATTATATACATTCAACTGCAAAGAACACGCAGTATAAATAACGTAAAGAACGACGCTTGTATAGGAGATATTCCGCGCAAGACAAGAAAGAGAAAACAACAAATGAAAAAATGAAGTACCACCTGGGAATCGAACCCGGGATCTTCCGATTGCCGGTCAGACGCGATAACCACTACACCATGGACTTCACTCTTCCAAATGCCGTAATTCCTCTACATACTCGCAGAAACCAATGCCCCAAGGGGGCACCTCCCGCTTGCCGTAACATTATATACATTCAACTGCAAAGAACACGCAGTATAAATAACGTAAAGAACGACGCTTGTATAGGAGATATTCCGCGCAAGACGAGAAAGAGAAAACAACAAATGAAAAAATGAAGTACCACCTGGGAATCGAACCCGTTACGGCAAGCGGGAGGTGCCCCTTGGGGCATTGGTTTCTGCGAGTATGTAGAGGAATTACGGCATTTGGAAGAGTGAAGTCCATGGTGTAGTGGTTATCGCGTCTGACCGGCAATCGGAAGATCCCGGGTTCGATTCCCAGGTGGTACTTCATTTTTTCATTTGTTGTTTTCTCTTTCTCGTCTTGCGCGGAATATCTCCTATACAAGCGTCGTTCTTTACGTTATTTATACTGCGTGTTCTTTGCAGTTGAATGTATATAATGTTACGGCAAGCGGGAGGTGCCCCCTTGGGGCATTGGTTTCTGCGAGTATGTAGAGGAATTACGGCATTTGGAAGAGTGAAGTCCATGGTGTAGTGGTTATCGCGTCTGACCGGCAATCGGAAGATCCCGGGTTCGATTCCCAGGTGGTACTTCATTTTTTCATTTGTTGTTTTCTCTTTCTCGTCTTGCGCGGAATATCTCCTATACAAGCGTCGTTCTTTACGTTATTTATACTGCGTGTTCTTTGCAGTTGAATGTATATAATGTTACGGCATGCGGGAGGTGCCCCCTTGGGGCATTGGTTTCTGCGAGTATGTAGAGGAATTACGGCATTTGGAAGAGTGAAGTCCATGGTGTAGTGGTTATCGCGTCTGACCGGCAATCGGAAGATCCCGGGTTCGATTCCCAGGTGGTACTTCATTTTTCATTTGTTGTTTTCTCTTTCTCGTCTTGCGCGGAATATCTCCTATACAAGCGTCGTTCTTTACGTTATTTATACTGCGTGTTCTTTGCAGTTGAATGTATATATATATATATATATATACAGACACGTATCCATGTCAATCCTTTGACATAGAGAACATAAATTTTCAATTGTCTTTGATTTAGGCGAGATTACTTACCAATCACTGATAGGCTGAGTGTTTGGGTATGGAATCTCTCCTGTCTGTCAAAAGCAGTGCAAGAATACGTTCCACCGTCAGTGTTCTTGTTGATCTTCCTGATGGAGAGAGTTCCATTCGCGTGAACTCTCTGACGATGGTTTGAAGGAAGACGAATTCTGTCTTTTAAGTATAAAGAACATTAAAACAATGGTAAAGAATGGCTCCTCTTATGAAATCACGTGTTGGACAAGTAGGTTTTGAACACTGACGAATCAGTATAGATAATGTATGACAGACGAAGTTTGTTTATATGCCCATAAATTATCTTTACAAATTCAACTGAAATTGAATTGAATTTGTAAAATTAGTTTATGGACACCCTGTATTACTCCAGAGATAGTTTAATCCCTATATTGGTTTGGCCGCACAAGGTTAGGTATATGTACTCGAGAAAGGTTAAGTTAGTTTAAGGTTACGCGAAGTCAGATAATCTCTGCGGTTGGTCGGAGACATAGTCGGCTTTAGATATATTTCAGTGTCCGTGCAGACAGGTAGCAGGGGCGGATACAGGGAGGGTAGTCTTGGGGGAGCACCAAACAGACATCATGGCGAGTATTTTATTTGATCCACATTTTTTTATGTACCATACGCTTCACCCACCATACTTGTGAGGTAGCAACAAGAAACAGGCTTCCTGTTCTCGTGTGTGAGCTGAAAGGTATCAAAAACTAACACTCCCCTAAGAGGATGATCCACATTTAAATTATATTATAATGCATACATAGGCCCATGTTTTCAATGGTGTGGTAGTGATAGTTGCGTAGTGACAAAGAAATATATTTTTTTTAAAGACATAATAAAGAAAACATTAAAATAATATGATTACTAATAAAATAATTATCAAATTCTGTACATTTCAATTGTAATAACCAATTTAACCATGCAATACTTACAGTACAATGCAATATTTACTGTAATATTTACAGTATACTACACAGTTATGATACAGTATAATTGAACATAAAATATATGATTAGTAATTATGTATTTTATGTTCAATTATAGTGTATTATAAGAGACATTTCAAAAGTAATGCAATATTATATAGACCTAATTATCATGATTTGGGGTGTCAATTCTCGGACAAAACGTTCACAAGTTCCATTCGTCCTTTGGAGATCTAGCCTAGGGGGCACATGCCCCCAGGACCCCCCTGAATCCGCCCATGGGTAGTATACGGAGTTGTGCCTAACCTTTTGCTTAGGGGATGCAAACTTTACTGGACTTCCAAAATAGATGTGTTATACACCTTTTAATCGATAACTTCATTGTGGTTTCAGATTCATATCTGAAGGTGACGATGGCTGGTGTCGTTGGAAGAACGTGTGGTGGACCGAATTCGCGCAAATGTCTATCGAAAAGCAACAGAAGCGGGTGTAACTTTCATCACTTGGAAGTGAATCGCCCAAAGATTTCATCGTAGTGAAAGATGACCGATTGACATTTGGAAGAAGGGATACGACTCGTGCTTTACAAAAGTTGGCGAAGGCAGGTCCGAAAAACTGTGTCGCAAGAGAATAAAGACAACGTGACAAAGCAATGGAAAGAGGCGACGAAGCTGCACTCCAGTTGCCAAAATAACCTTGGAGAGGGGAAAGGCTGTTGACCGGTCAACGATTCAACGATATCGCACAAGGAAAGGATTGAAACCTTTCCACGTGATCCCAAAGCCAATGATATTATCTGCGTCTGTGGGATGATGGGGACTTCATGCACCTGGCACCAAGTGATGAATTCTTCGTTGGGACTGTCCGTCAACCAAATTATCAAAATACTGAAGACCATAACCATTATCAACAGTTTTGCAAAAAACCTCGTTGCATTTGGGATATTCATTTGCTTCAGTGCTGTCAAAAATGATGTGGATGATCAAAGAAGAAGTCGCTTCATGGTATGATGCATATTATCAGCAGACTATTCTTACAGAAAATAACATTCCACTTTTTTTCAGATCCATAAAATGCAAGACACCTCGGAAATAACTTATCTTCATTATAATGCTCCATGCCACCGTGCAAATGCTACCCAACAACTTAAGAGACTCTGGGATTGGTTTCTTTGATCAGTCTCAATGGCTACGAATTTCACCTGATCTGAACGTACCAGAGCACTTTGGAGCGATTTTCAAGGACAAAGTGGAAGCGTTGATGTTGCAGGAATTTGGTCATAACCGATATTCTCAAGAGATCCTCATTCAACGCATTCACACTATCCTCCAAGAACTTGAACATGACAGAAATTTGTTTAAACGTTCATTGAAATCACACCGTGAACGTTTGAGAGCTGCGCGTGAGAGTAATGGCAAGCATACGAAATACTAATAAATTTTGGTATTCAATCTGAATAAAGCTTTCAAACAGTATACAGGAATACCCCGCTTTACGATGCTTCGTTTTACGAAACCCCGGGTTTACGAAATTGTATTTGCGCTAAATAAAAAATTAAATGAAGAAATATAAAAGACAAAAATAAAATGCGTACGTCGCGCATACCACAATCTAATATTCTGCATTACAGCAGTGCTTAGTTAGCTCGATTTTAAGACAAAAATAATATGCTTACGTCGCGCATACCATACTGTACTGTACTCTATTACGTATTCTTTTCGTACATTGCAATTACAGTACCCATCATCAATTATGCCAAAACGAAAGAGTGATAGTAAAGACTGTGACGTTAATCAGAAGAAACGAATCCAAAAGCATGTCTACTGACGCATCTATTAATGAAAACTAAATTTGCATATGTAATGTTTTGTACTATTTCTTTGTTCATTGCTTACATTTTTATTGTATTTCTTTGTTCATTACTTTCGTTTGTATTATTTCTTTGTTCATTGCTTTCATTTCTATGTTAATAAACATTTTTTTCTGCAAAATTTGCTGTTTTATAACCTTTTTTTTTCGATTTTTTAAGAAAAAAACGTAACCCAAAATATAACATTATATGTATGGGAAATAATGCTTTGCTTTACGAACACCTGCTTTACGAACGGGTGCTAGGAACGGAATAATTCGTAAAGTGGGGTATTCCTGTACTATTTTTTGTTCTACATTTGCTTACTTTGGTTTGCACCTCCAAGCAAAAAGTTATGGAGAATCCTATACAAGGTTTGAAATTCGTGGGTTTCGAACAGGTACTGTGTGGGGAAATTACCATTTCTTGTTCTAGTAACCCGAATATTAGAAACAGAATTTGGTATCACGATGACGAAATTCATCAACAACTGAATAAACAAACCACGTTTAATTAACAGAAATATTCAAGATTTGTATCAATTAGGAAAGAACATAATTCAAGCGCAGAATTTGAAGTTTTGCCAAATGTTCCAGACTATCCCAACAGCTGTTATATTTTTAGTACTGCATCGGGATATGAGCATTTTGCAGTCGGGTAATCCGACGGAATACCGGGAATTTCGAGCCCTTAGTACAAACGAAAGTAATCCAAGTAAGTATATACATACTGCAATGCGAGACAACATTACGGTGAAAGAATAACGAATGAAATCTTATAAAGATTCTATCTCGGCTCAAGTTCATTTAGGACTAGGGATGCACCGGATCACAATATAGCCAGATAACCGGATACCGGATATCTAGCTTTTTATTTTTGCCGGATACCGGATAATCGGCCGGATCAAGAAATGGCCAGATACTTTGCCGGATCATGTATTCTAAAGGGCATAAAATTTTAAAACTTGCAATTAACTAATGGTTTAATAAACTTTCATGGTTCCTACTAATTTTACAAAATCATTATTCTCCTAAAAAATGCAGATCAGAAATTTTGTTTATTCAATAAAAAAAAAAAAATCCATAAACCGAAAATAAGACACGAACTCTCTCTCTCTCTCTCTCTCCTCTCTCTCTCTCTCTCTCTCTCTCTCTCCCGGGTATAGAATGTTTCGCAAAGACCGCACCCGTGGGGAGGGGGGAGGGGTACTAATATACGTCAGGGACACGTTGAGTACGGTTGACTGCCAGTTCCGATCGGAACGGGAGCTGCTTGGCGTCGATCTGAACGTGGGAGGGACGAACTATAGGTTAATCTTGGTGTACAGACCTCCGCATCTACTCTTCGAGGAGGATACAGCCCTGTACACCGAACTCCGTAGCCTGCTAGGGGACAGGGTGTGTGTAGTTTTAGGAGACTTCAACTGTCGCGGCATAAAGTGGGAAGACAGGACTGCTGATGCTGTAGGGAGGAGGAGGCTAGTTGACTTTGCTGATGAGAACTTCCTCACTCAGTGGGTCAATGAGCCGACACGAGGCGAAAGCGTTCTAGACTTAGTATTTACGACCGAAGACAACCTCGTCACTGGCCTCACCGATGACGAATCGTTGGTCGGGAGTGATCACGGTCTGATTAGGTTCCGTGTCTGCGTCCCTCGGAGAAGCGTAGTAACTCGAGAGGCAGTAAGCTCGATCTCCGGTGGGCGGACTTTGTTAGCCTCCGGGATAGCGTAGGTGAGATGGGGTTAGAGGTCGTCGGCGAAGTTGAGGAAGTGTGGAGTGCATTCCGGGACGAGTTTATGGTGCTGCAGTCTGCTGCCATACCCTCAAAACCGGTCACCCCTGCTTCAACGCAGCCTAAGTGGTTCAGTCGGGACATCGCTTCGGCTATCCGAAATAGGAAAGCCGCGTATAGGAGGGCGAAGGCCAATCGTTCCCATGAGGACACTGAGGCGGATGTCTGCCTGTGTAGGGAAGTGAAGGTAAAGGTTAGGCTAGCGAAACGTAACGAAGAACTACGGGTGGCAAGTCTCTGCAAGGGGAACCCTAAGGAGTTCTTCAGTTATGTTAATAGTAGAAAGCCCATTAGAAGCATGGTTAAAGGACCGAAGCGGCGTTCTGCGGACCTCCGTCGCGGACATCGCTAATGTGCTTAATGAGTATTTTGCGGGAGTGTTTACCAGGGAGGACACCGCGTCATCCCTGAGCCAGGCGTCAGGCACGAAAGTGCTGGCCTGGATAGTGTTCGGTGTACCGCGACAGTCGTTGCCGATAGAATAGACAAACTGAGCGCGTTTAAGGCTCCTGGGCCAGACCAGTTTCTCCCCAGAATGTTGCGGGAGGTGCGCGACTAGGTGGCTCCCCACCTAGCTACAGTCTTCAACAAATCGTTGGAGACGGGCCAGGTGCCTGGTGACTGGAGGGAAGCCAACGTGACCCCTATCTTTAAGAAAGGGGATCACGAAAGTCCAGGGAACTATCGTCCCATTAGTCTCACTTCCGTTGCAGGTAAATTATTAGAGAGGATAATAGCGGATAGGATCGTTGACCATTTGGATTCCTACAAGCTGCTTGGGGACTCCCAACATGGGTTTAGACGACATAGATCGTGTCTCACCAACTTGCTCGAGTTTTTCCACGTCATGATGAGTGAGTATGATAGAGTAGGGCGATTGATATATTTTATCTCGACTTTCAGAAAGCCTTTGATAAGGTATCTCACTGCCGGCCAATGGTCAAAGTGCGCGCGCTGGGTATCGGTGGGGAAGTAGGTAAGTGGATAGAAAACTGGCTGAAGAATAGGCGGCAGAGAGTTGTAATTAAAGGGGCTAGCTCGGGTTGGGCCTCGGTCACTGCGGGATTCCTCAGGGTTCCGTTTTGGGGCCACTGTTGTTTATCACACATAAATGATGTCGACGCTGGCATCGTCAGGAGGATCGCCAAATTCGCTGATGACACCAAGCTTGGGGCCAATGTTGGGACGCCCGAAGCGATCGAGCAACTGCGTGCGGACCTAGGTAGGATAGGAGAGTGGTCCGAAAAAATGGCAAATGCCGTTTAACTTGAGTAAATGTAAGGTCATGCACATTGGCTACGCCAATCCCAAGTCGGACTACTCAATGTTGGGGAGTAATATCGAGGCCACTGATTTGGAAAAGGACTCGGGTGTGCTAATTAGCAGCGACCTTAAATTTACGAAACAGTGCGTAGAGGTGGAAAAGAAAGCCTAGAAGCAGTTGGGTTATATGAGGAGGCAATTTCGATTTCGGAACAAGGAGATTGTGCTCTCTCTGTACAATTCTCTGGTTCGGCCGCACCTGGAGTATGCTGTGCAGTTCTGGTCGCCCACCCTCAGGAAGGATATTGAGAGGCTGGAGCGAGTGCAGGCGAGGGCCACAAAGTTAATCCCTTCCGTTAGGCATATGGGCTACAATCGACGCTTACGCGCCCTGAATTTGTTTTCGCTGGAAACTCGGAGGCTGCGCGGTCAACTCATCGAGGTTTTCAAGTTCTTAAGTTCTTACGCGGGTTCAACAATGTCGATTTTAGAAGCATGTTTAGTTTAAATGATAACCCAACTCGCAACAATGGTTGGAAATTGGATTTGAAACGGTTTAGCACTAGTGTGTGTGGGAATTACTTTACGTATAAGATCTGTGACACGTGGAACAGGCTACCTTCAGAAGTTGCGAGCAGTTCTTCTGTGGATCTGTTCAAGAAAAGGTTAGACCGAATCTTGCACACTATTTGAGGGTGTATGAATTTTTCCCTGCCACCCGTTGCCATTGGTACCTCCTCGGTATGGACCGCAAGGCCTTTTGAGGTACTACTTTTCCTTGTAACTCCTTAAATATATATATTATGACAAAAACATTTTCTTTCTTAATATATAACTATTAACTGTAAATGATAAATGTGTAATAAATATAACTCTGCATGAAAATATATCTTTATATTTTTCATTGTTTTCAATAATTTCATATTTTTCGTCTGGCATTAGCCATACTAAAATAAAGTACACACAAAAACTTGAAATATGAAGCTTTTTATCAACAAAATGTGATTAAAATGTTAATTAATTATCCGGTATCCGGCCGGATCATACTTGATATCCGGTATCCGGCCGGATACTGAAGAAGTGGCCGGATCGGCCGGATACCAGATCGTGATCCGGTATCCAGTGCATCCCTATTTACGACATCCGGTTACTTGTGTATATCAAAAGCATTTTGCCTTCATTACAAGACAGTCGAGTTCCCTACAGTTAGTAAAAACCAATATGACTGTTACTCCTTTTGCTGAAGAAGAATAGGCCGAAGTTCAAGAAATTGAAGACGAGTCTTATTATGACTACGCTTGAAAAATTTATAACTTGCATGGTATAAAATCTAACAGGGTACTGTAAAATCTAACAGGGTACTGTAAAATCTAACAGGGTACACAGTAAAATCTAGAAGTGTACACTGTAAACAGGAAAGTCCGTGAAATCTTCAAATGTTTTTTTTTAACTGTAACGTTCCAAGTAATAAACGGTTCCTAGCACTGACCGTATAAGTTCCCTTTTTGGTACAGTTTTTGGTATGTAGGGTAAAAGGTCAAGGGTCAAAAAGGAAGTCAGCAAGTTTCCGGTTAGTGTTTATACCGTCCCCAGTTTGGAACCCAATTCTGAGACGAACCTTCACTTAACCTATTTTGACATAGTATACAGAACCAAACGGTTTAAAATTTCCGTGTCATACGGAACGTTACTGTTACTGAACGTCACTGTATTACAGTGTATAGTGTTTACAGGGTGGGAAAGACTTTCCGTAACATTAACGAAGTTTGAAAACCCGTCTATCAGTTTCGTGATGTTCCCTTCCGTGTCGGACCTGTAAACAAATCGCCGAAGAGGAAAGTTCACTAACATTTTAACTCAGTGGTTCCCAATCTTTTCTGGCTCAAGGCACCCCAATGCCATCTTTCGCGCACCCCGGAGGATTTTCGTTTTCCACTGTTCAACATCCAGTCTCCCACCCTTAACACCACGTGACTTCAAACTGAGCTCATACAGTTTCTGGATGGATGTAATAAATGACGAAAGTTTCGTTTCACTTAAATTTGCATATCTTCAGTAATTTTTCAGTTACTTTTGTCATTCTCATGAAATTTTGAGGCACCCTGTTTAATAAACACTGCTCTAATAACCTAACTTAATCCAACCTAAACAAAAGAAACCTTATCGACAAAATGTAACAGCAATGAAATTAAAACTGCGATACATAATCCTAAACACTTATAATAGCAAATTGGCAACTTGTAATTTGAATTCTTATGGCGGAAATACTATCCTTAAATTTTAAGCCAACAAAAATCCTAACCTTTTTTCCATATTATCTTGTCAATGGGATGCCCTCCTACTGGACACGTGACCTGGAAATCCTCTCCGTCAACGGCTGACATCCTTCCCATTGGACGTACTTGGGGCGGTCCATACACGTTGAGACGAGCTCTATGGAACACACTCCCTGCCTCGTTGCTAGCATCGCACCGGTACATCCCGCCGTCCGACACCCGTACTGAACTAATATTCACGTGACTGATGACGTCACCGTGTCCAGACACGTATTGTCCAATCATAAATCTGGAAAGAAGTCCGAGTAATTTGATATTAATCTTATAATGAAGGAAAATAATGGGACCCTTATTTGAACATTATAAAATTGGGAAACATAAAATGAGCAGTTACAGGCAGAGAAAATTATACTTTAGACAACGCATCAAATGGTAGGAAAAGGTTCAGTTAGGTCTGGTTAGGTTAGATTAGATTTGGTTAGCTCCAGAAACTCTCATCAAAAAATTTTGTATTGAAAAAAATTTCTCGACATCTCGAGAGTTTGGTCCACCGATGAAACAGTTTGTTTTTCAAAATATCCCATTGCCGTTAGATACGCACGGAAGAGTTCCTCAGTTTTCCCGAGTCAGTACAGTTATTATATTTTTAATTGACGAACAGCGTTAGCGTACAATAATTACACAAAATTCCTCAATCTTAGTTTACGGATAATTGACCAAATGTCAACATTACCACAAGACACACATTACTAGAGGACAATAAAAACCTGATCTATTCATAAAGCGGTGCTAGCGTCCTAACTCAGTGGGTAACACAGTTTACCAAAAAGCGAAGTGAAGACACGGGGGCCAGAGGATCAAATCCCGATGATGCTGGTAATAATAATAATAATAATAATAATAACAATACAGGAGTTAGAACAATGAGCCGCATTAGTTGGCCTGGTCGTGGTGTCATTTTCTGGCATTGATTACTGTTATCCTAAAAGAGGGTGGGCTGGGCACTAGGATCTTTTGAAATATCTATAAAGTGTTTGACAAACGGACAAAATCAGTGATGACCAAACATTTTGAGAACAGTGCCATGGCTAAAAGTGTATTGTACTGGCGTGCCACAATGATCCGTATCAAAATTAATATAGCTACCATTTTATTTTCACATATGAAATAAAAAAAAGCGCCACATTGGCCATCATTGGACTAAATTCTCGATGAAAGTGCTGGAACCTTCAAACACAAAGACGACGAAACAGAATGATCTAACGGTCCTAACGTAACCACGTTTGATATAAAAACCTAACTTAATCTAAGCTAGCATAATCGAACTGGGTATAATCTAACTTTACAGACGCAGCCTTCATCTACAAAAGCAACCATTAGAAGTTTCGTAGATGAAAAAATGGAAATCTTTCTTGACACCATTTGTTTGAGGGGGGAAGGGGATGTTTCCTAGTTTTTTTTTACAGTTTAAAGTGTAATATTCCCTGTGGATGGAAAAAATCTTTATGCACGCTAGAATTTGGCTTTACTTTCAATGCCACTGAAGAACGTTCCTACATAGTTTTTTTGCGCTTTGCTAACTTTTTTGGGGTGGGGAAGTTTGTGGTATTTTGTAACCAACTGTTTTTTGGGTCAAAACTCTTATTTTCCAATAAATTCACTCTTCTTATTGCGTATTTTATTTCGTTTTATGTAAATGTTAATTTTCTGCAGCTGAAGTGATTTAAATTTCATTACACTTTTAACAGTTTAAGTGTATTTCAAGGCCAATGAAAGACATCCCTCAAGGTCATATCGCCTTCCAAAATTTTAAGAAAATACTTAGAGAAAATAAGCAATTATTGAGGGTCCTGAGTTTATTACATTTTTTAAACAGGTTTACGGAACATATTCTGTAAAATGTTACAGTACGTTGATAATTTATTATCTGGGCTTAGAATGAATACATATGTTACATTTATATGAATTTTCTGTTTGAATGCCTGTGTGTGTGTGTGTGTGTGCGTGTGCGTGTGTGTGTGTGTGTGTGTGTTTTTCAGAAGATAACATTAATAAATGTCGTTTTTACTGTTTCCATTGCCAACCTTATCGCATGAACGCAATGAATTTTCATTAATAAAATAATGGAGCCATTATCATTATTTTTTATTTTATTTTTATATACATACAAACGTAAATTCGCGAACGAAACGCAATGGAAATTTAATCTTTAAAACTATTAAAAAAAAAAATGAACGAAGTATTATGGAAATTTTATTATTAATGCAAAACAAAACGATACCTTTGTAACTCAAATTTCTTTTATAATTAACTTCAAAAGGATGAGACAAATAACTCTAATGAAGGTAAAACTAAAGAAAAGAATATTTATTATCTGAACGAAATATAAAAAAAAAAGGGCAAAACGACGAAATAATAAAAAAAAACTGAAAACAAATATTTATAAATATATTTATTAAAAGGGATAAAGAAAATAAAACGCTACATAAAGAGAAAAAAACTATTATACCGTACTCGAAACGAAATAATAAGAAAAACGACCGAAACTATTAGGGAAAATGAAGCTGAAGAAACAATAAATTTTTTCTCTAATTTTTTTATTTTTATTTTTTTTTTATTTTTGTCTTCAAATGTGTCTTTGATGATTTTTTGATTCAGTTTTGATGTAATTTTTTTCTTCCTTTTTTTTTTTTTTTAATCTGCGATACCAAATAATGAAATATAATGAAGACTAATGAATCGTTGTCTCCTTTTTTATAGGAGGAAATTCAGCTTTCATTAATTACTGTTAGTTATCATTTGGGGATTTGGTTTGGTGTTTATTTTAGAATTAATTACTCTTCCAGTTATTAATGATTTCCAATATCCTTTATTATTATTATTATTATTATTAATTATTACTACATGTTGCTCGTACATGTAGAAATAGAAAGGAAAATAAATGAATTATCACTGGGATAAAGGAACTCGCATGTATGCTAACCTACAGTATAAGTTTATTATTATTATAAACCAACATGCAGGAGTGCCAACACAAGCCATTGTTATTATTATTATTATTATTATTAGAGACGGCGAGGATGGGCCCATAATTGTTGTTTACGAGGTATTCAGTAGCGACTGGGGTTTATATCCCTTTATTTACTGATTTTAATTTAGTTCCCCGTGTTATATAGCTATGGTAAGAGTAAGTTCCTGAAAAGTGAAATAATTTCCGTCTTGTGCGTAATTATTTGATGGTACATTAATGTCAACAACACACAGAACACCACTTTTTAGAATGACTGGGTGTAGGGGGGGGGGCCATAAATTAGGTAATTTACCAAAATTTAAATTATCAAATCATTAATTTAGCCGAAGTTTACCGAAATTTAAAATTATTTTGGCCATTAATTTCCAAAATCTTATTTTTATGGAATTTTACTTAAATTTAAAATTTCAAGTCATATATTTTTGCCAAATTTTTTTAACTTTAAAATTTCAGGGGCCATTAATTTACTCAAATTTATTGAAACTTAAAATTAACCCAAATTAATTTACTAAATTTTAATACAAATTAAAATATTAGGCAATTAATTCACGAAATTTCGCTTAAACTTCAAATATTAGGCCATCAATGGACAAAATTTCCTTAAATTTTAAATAATAAAAATTCCAAAAATGAACAAAAATTAACAAAAAAAAATGTCCGTTTCGTTGAATGTTAACGGGTTCGAAAGAAAAACATAAAACGAACGAAACGTCAAAATTCACGAGTACTTCCGCAACAGTAATGTAAAAATAATTATTACATTAATTTCTTCTTGGCTTCCGTTGAAATTAAATTATAAAGAAGAAGATAGTCTTATTTTTATTCTCTTTATCATTAAAAGAGACGCTTTTAATGGATCCAAGACATTAAATGTAAAAAGGGAAATTTCAGTCTTGGGAAAGAAGCTTTTCAGGCACCAATGAAAAGGGATTAAAATATGTGTTTAAATAAATAAATAATAATTTTCTTTCTTTCTTTCTCTCTCTTCTATCTATCTATTTATTTATTTATCCATCTATCTATCTATCTATCTATAAGTGTACGAGTAAAAGGCCCCAGTGACACTTACAAATGTTTCTTTGATTTAGACTTTATGAGAACCATATCTTATTTATACGAGTGTCGGTCCGAAAGTAATGCCTCTTATTTTTCAGTTTATATTTACTTTATATACACACACACACACACACACTATATTTACTGTATATTTCCCACGTATGTATGCATAATGCATATTCCCTGTAATTTTCACTGTAATTGGAATTATATTTAGTGAGAAATAAAATAAGAGGCATTACTTTCGGACCAACCCTCGAATATGTAGGGGATGATGTCTGTCTATCTAATTTGGCTTTCTGCTCTATGTTCGTTTATACACGCCTAAACGCAAACCAAATTTAGTGTAAACATTAAGAGAGAACCAGGGAAGGTTTTAGTAACACACTCACCCTTTCCAATCCCTTTCCCCCTAAATTGTGTTTCGAGGTTTTTTGGCTGTGCAAGGCGCAGCGGGTAGTTTATATATATATATATATATATATATATATATATATATATCCTGCCCAGTGTGACGGTTACACGTGTTTCGTTTGAAGTCCAAATAAAAGTGATATTGCAATAAAAATCCAGCAGTTAATTCTTTTTAAGTATGCCTATTTAAGTGGTGAAATAGCGGCGTATGTCGAAATAAAGCAAATAAAACTAAAGCAACTTAATCTATACAACGTTTTTTCCGAGTGTTTTCTCGCTGAGGAAATCTAACTGCCCATCGAAAGGCAATATCCCGCGGTACACTCCAGGGCACCAATCAGTGAGAATCTACAGCGTGACACATCCCCCATCTCCCACCCGACGAAATAACGTAAAAACCCTCCCTCCCTCATTTCTACTGTAAAGTCAAATCAAATACCTCACTTAATAAATTACCATTTTGAGTTAATATTTCGTGCACAATCATTTACATACTATGAGAAACATAGCAATGGTAAATCAATTCATACAACCCTGTGGATACTGTAAAAAAGAAACGAATGAATCAAAGGCAACTCGCTGCGATCTTTGCCAGACCTTAGTCGAATTTCAATGGCTGAGATGGAGCGACGAAGAAATCTCTCTTATATCAGGCGTTAAACAATTGAACGGAATCAAGTTCTTCCGCAAAAGCTGAATAATCGAAATAAACTCGTTTACGGCTTTTAAAGCAGAACGAGACTATGAGGGAAAAGGCAAAAGAGGAGTTTATGAATGGCGAACAAAGAGAAAAAATAGAAAGAACGGAGAAAATACGAGAGGAAACTGCGAAAAACGAACTGAAAAAAACAACAGAAAAAGCAGAAATAATAGAAATAAAAGAAGGACCAACAGACGAAACAGGCACAAAATCAAATCCAAAGCTTTCAAACAAAGGGCATCAGCAGCAATAGGAAAAAAGTAGACAATAATGAAACAATACTGAAACCACCAAAAACAAAGGCCCAAGTAAAAATGGGGAAGAAACTATATGTAAATACTATGTGAAAGGAATATGCAGATATAAGGGAGGAGAATGTATTTACGAACACCCTCCTGTGTGCAACTACTTTTACAATAATGGTCACTGCAAATTTGGTGGAAAAGGCAAATTCTACCATCCGGTTATTCGCAAGACCTACGCGACATATGGAACCTCCCAATACGTGAGTAAATGCTACTATCATCATCTCCCGACAAGTTCAAAGGACAAATCACAAGTTCTAAATAACAGCAGGAGGAATGTGAGAAAAAAAATGTACCCAAATTGCAAACAAAACACAAATATTACACAAAACTTTTTCACCATCTCGGACACAATATGGCTGCTAAGTCTCATACAGCACATGCAGCTGACACAGCTGGAAACCCTCGAACCGGAACGCTTCATGGCAAGAAGCTACCAGAACAGGTAGGCGGGAACGGTCCATCTCGGAGGACCACAAGGCTACAAAACACGCGAAACCAAAGGACAACGAACTTAAAATGCACAAGAAATAATGCAAAACAAAGACCATAAACATTGTTCTGGCAAATATTCAAGGAATGAAACTGAACAATTCTCTAAACAAAATTTCGTACCTGAAAGGTTTTATGGACGAAACAAGGGCGGACATCGCATGTCTCACAGAAACACATCTTAAAGAATGCTAAGGAAACTGCGATAACTGCGAACACTGTATCGATAAGAAAGAATTGCATAGCGATGGATTCAACTTACAAAGAGCGGATAGAACAACGAGACGTAAAGGTGGCTGTGCTATTTATATACAGGGTGTACATAAAGTCAGGATCTATTTTTGTGAAGCTTTTGGAAATTATATGGAATTCAATCATAAAATGATAAAGTGGTAACATTTATTAAATAATTAAGAGTAGGATTCGACGTGACGCCCATCAGTATCCCTGCACAGCTCAAATCGTTCCGCAGCATTTCTAAACACATTCTGGAGCATTTGCGGGGTTATGTTATCTGCAGCAGTTCGTATACGTGTACGTAAGTTTTCAAGACTCGTAATCTTCGTCTGATAGACGTGCAATTTGATAAAGCCCCATGCAAAGAAATCTAAAGGGGTTAAATCTGGTGATCTCGCTGGCCAAGGTCTGTTGCTTCCGCGTCCGATTCAGCGATTTGGAAAACGTCCATTTAGATAATCCTGAACAATTTTGGCATAGTGACAAGGAGCACCATCATGTTGATAGACGATGGGGATAGGATTGTTAGTACCGTCGTCTATCAACATGATGGTGCTCCTTGTCACTATGCCAAAATTGTTCAGGATTATCTAAATGGACGTTTTCCAAATCGCTGAATCGGACGCGGAAGCAACAGACCTTGGCCAGCGAGATCACCAGATTTAACCCCTTCAGATTTCTTTGCATGGGGCTTTATCAAATCGCACGTCTATCAGACGAAGATTATGAGTCTTGAAAACTTACGTACACGTATACGAACTGCTGCAGATAACATAACCCCGCAAATGCTCCAGAATGTGTTTAGAAATGCTGCGGAACGATTTGAGCTGTGCAGGGATACTGATGGGCGTCACGTCGAATCCTACTCTTAATTATTTAATAAATGTTACCACTTTATCATTTTATGATTGAATTCCATATAATTTCCAAGTGCTTCACAAAAATAGATCCTGACTTTATGTACACCCTGTATATGAGAGGCATATGACAGAGACAGTAATAAGTAAATCCAACAGCTTCGTGGAAATCCTTGCAGTGAAAATAGAGAAACTAAACCTGGTACTGATAGTCATCTATAGACCTCCAAACTCCCCAAATGAAAAATTTTCGGATGCCATTGATGATATCAGAACCCTAATAAAGTCCTTAAACTCTCTATCCCCTAATATAATACTCTGCGGCGATTTTAATTTTCCATTTATAAAATACAAAAAGGTGGGTAGAAATATATTTATACAGCAAGATAAGGGGGGCACAAGAGAGGACCAGGAGCAAGCAAAAATGCTGATGGTTCTCACAAACGAGTTTATGCTGACACAGGAGATAACGAAAAATATCAGGAAAAATAACTGCCGTGATCTGGTATTCACAAATAACATGAACTTGATTGTCGATATAAAAATAACTCCAACTATTATCTCAGACCACAATGTAATCGAGTTAACAAAATAGGCGATAACTTTAAAAGACAATACACATATGGAAGGAAGAAGCAAATTTGGGGTTTTTAACCTAAATTCCAAGACCATAAATTGGGAAGAAATCAGATCACACATGGCCCAAACAGAGTGGAGAACAGCTTTAGAGAATAAGACAACTGAGGAAATGCTAACAACCTTGGAAGAAAAGACATTGAGAATTTTGGAAAAATATGCTCCGAAAGCACAGCCAAAAAGAAAGAGGAACTGGCTAGAGAGGCAAAAGAGAAGAATATTCTGCAAAAGAAAGTAGCGACGAAGTTAGCAAATTGCGGAGACAACAATGCCAGGAAAGTAATACAAGAAAAACTGGAGAGTATCGATAGAGAAATACAAACTCTGATAAAGGGCCATCATACAGACAGGGAAGAGGAAAAGGCGGTAGAAGCAATAAAGGAAATCCAAAATACTTCTACAGCTATGCGAAAAGGAAAACAAAAACGCGCGCTACTATTGGGCCCTTAAGGAAAGGGAATAATGAACTAACAGACGATCTAAAAGAAATATCTGAAACATTGAGAACCCAGTATGAATCGGTCTTCAGTACCCCAAAAAGTGACAAAGCGATACCTGACAGATACATTCTTCAAAGAGAAATTGCAAGGAGAATGTATGACAGACTTTGATTTTACCCGAGAAGATGTAGCGAGAGCTATAGGACAAATGAAGTCACATTCAGCTGCAGGTCCGGACAAATGGAACGTACTATTAATTAAAAACTGTAAAAATGAAATAGCTACATCCTTACACTGGATATGGAGAAGATCCCTAGACACTGGGGAAATACCGAGCATCTTCAAAAGAGCAAACGTTGTCCCTATATATAAAGGAGGGGATAGATCTCAAGCAAAGAACTATAGACCAGTGTCACTGACGTCCCACCTCACGAAAATATTTGAAAGAATAGTCAGAGAGGAAATCTATGACTTTTTGGAGACACTGGAAAGATTCAACGAAAATCAACACGGATTCCGATCGGGAAGATCATGCTTATCACAACTTATAGAGCATTATAACAATATCCTAGATGCACTTGAAGGCAATGAAAACTATGATGTCATATACACGGACTTTGCTAAGGCTTTCGACAAATGCGATCATGGTATAATAGCACATAAAATGAAACATATGGGAATAACAGGCAAAGTGGGAAAATGGATCTATAACTTCCTCAGAGAATGACTACAGGTCGTCAAAATTCAAGGTGTATCATCATCAGAATCAGAAGTACGCAGCTCAGTGCCACAAGGTACAGTGCTGGCCCCACTCCTGTTCATTATCATGCTAACAGACATAGACAGTGGAGTTAACAACAACAGTATAGTAACATCATTTGCGAACGATACAAAGATCTCAGAAACGTAACAGGGGTCAAAGTTGAAGTCTTCAAGAGAAAACTAGATGCGTGGCTCGAGGAGGTACCAGATGAGCCGGGTGTACCTGGGCGATGTGCGGTGGAGAGCGCAAGGGAGCAACTCGCTCCTCCACCAAGCCAGGGATAGAGGCGGGGCCACCAGCTTGACCTTCGTGTGAAGAGAGACCGACGCACGAAACGCAACGAGGTGTGTGTGTATATATATATATATATATATATATATGAGGGGTCCAGCGTCTTAAGGTACCTAAGCGCCAAAATTAAAATTCGTCAGAAATCGCCTCTAAAGTTCAGCAATATTCTGGCAACAGTATCTCTGTTATTAATTGAGCTAGAACGTTCCTTTTTGGCTAAATTAGAGTTCTAAGTATGCTAATGAAGATGTTGATGAGTTTTTGGAATAGATTTTCATATTTTATATTTTATATATATTTTTTTTAATTTTTTGATTTTCTTATTATGCCGAACTTTGGGTGAACTTTTGGCTGGCGATAGAGGTGAAAAAAGTAGTTCGCTTTATAAGGTTTTCAACCATACTTCGTGTCGTAAGGTCATTATAACCCAAACCACGCGATAGAGGAAGGGTGAAAATAGTAATATCCATCAAAAACACATTTTCGCCTGTGGTGGCGCTTAGGTACCTTAAGACGCGCGACCCCTCATATATACAGTATATATATATATATATATATCAGAATAATGTTTACATCCAGCTCATATACCGAGTCTCCAAAACATTCATTAAATATTTAGCAAAATTTTATTTCACAGTATTTAATAAACGAGATGAAAGTCTGAAAATTAAAAAGAGAAATAAATTCAAATATTGTGGCGTCACTTATTTGGTTTTAAAGTTACCAAATGTTATGATAAACTCATATGCGCTTCTAAAATTTGGTATTTGTCAGTTTATTTTAGCAGTGCAATTATACGCAGTATATAGATATATATACATGTAACGTATTCAATTAATATGAAAATATACTGGCTGATCCAAAAAGGTGTTTCCAAAAATATTTATGCAAAATGTTATTTCTGAATCACCCTGTATATATATACACAGTGTGTGTATATACACACAGTCAGTCCTCACTTTACGAACGTTCGCTATACGAATTTTCGCTCATACGAATTAACCTAACTAACACCATTTCCCGTGGATACGAACGGCTTTCGCTGGTATGAATGCTACGAATGCACGCTAAAATACCCGAACATGTAATCTCCCCGTCCTCCACCCTCAAGACCATTCCAATTAGCTGTTCGCTCTCCAGTAAGCTTGTAAGTACAGTATTATTTGATGTCTTTTAATGTATTTACAGGCATATGATGTATTTGACTCTGTTTTCTGTGTACATTTTTACAAATATTTCCATAATGGAAGTGACTCTGCGACGAATTAATAAATTATAACATTGTTTCTATGGAATGCTTGATTTCGATATACGAACCTTTTTGAGGAACCAATTAATTCGTTAAAGCGAGGACTGACTGTGTATACACACACACACACACACTGATTCAGAAGTCATGCTTCAAAGGCAAATATCATGTTGTATATTAAGAGGCAAGACTTCTGGGACTATATATATATATATATATATATATATATATATATATATCAGGGTGTCCATAAATGTTTACCCTGAAAACAGTATGCTCTCATGTTTTAATGTTACATCCGTTTTCTTTTTACAGGTGATCTCGTACACGCATAGAGTTTCTGTGCTGGTGTGTTTCGTCTACCGCATTCGCCGCTAGGAGCGCTGTAGTAGCTGTTCAGTTAGGATGGCGTCTGTGACAGAGAAGGCACAATGTGTTGTGTGGCTTGCAGAAACAAAATCTCCTGTCAGTGTTCAGCGAAGGTTCAAAACAAAGTATGGACAGAATCCACCTGATGTGAAGTTAATTAAGTCGTGGATGAAAAAATTCTTGGAAACTGGAAACGTGGAAAAGGGAAAGAGCAGTGGCAGTCCGAAGATCAATGTCTGGTGTGGACTAATGCATGACCAGATAATTGGTCCTTTCTTCTTCGCTGAGAACACTGTTTCCGCAACTGTGTACCTGGATATGCTCACCAATTACGCCATCCCCAGCTGCAGGACAGGCAGCCAACTGTCATCTTCCAACAAGATGGGGCACCCCCTCATTGGGCGCATATTGTTCGTGAAACTCTCGACGCAACATTTCCAAATCGATGGATTGGCAGGGACGGGCCAATCCCATGGCCCCCAAGATCACCAGACATTACCCCGCTGGATTTCTTTCTCTGGGGTCATGTTAAAGATTTGGTTTACGCAAAAGTTGTTCCAGATATCAGGACATTGCGAGAACGCATCACGGATGCAATTGCAACAGTTAACCCACAAGTGTTGGAAAATGTGTGGCGTGAGTGTAAATACCGTTTAAACATTTTACGTGCCACTAGGGGTGCACATGTGGAAGCTTATTAAGTTCATTAACTATGTATCAAAACTTTGTATGTTTATCTACTTATGATTAAAACTGTGTTTGAATACGAGTGTTTATTTAAAAGTTATAGCATGCTTTAATCAGGGTAATCATTTATGGACACCCTATATATATATATATATATATATATATATATATATATATATATATATATACACACACCACACACACACACATATATATATATATATATATATATATATATATACACACACACATGTGTGTGTGTGTGTGTGTACCCTCATTCATCCACTAATTACTGGTTCTATAAATAATATATTTTCAGTAATAAATACTCAATGATTAATTATTTTAATAAATTTTCAGAGCAAATACCTATTTATTATTACTATAAGGGGGAAAATAGTGCCACTCACTGAACAACATGGCACCAAATTCGGGGAGAATTCGGGGGAATCGCGTCGCGGTCGCTGCAATGTGCGGGTTTCCCATTCTGTCAATATAAAATCACACGCGACTCGAGTCGTCAGTCTTGGGTCGCAAGACGATCCTGTGGGGGGTCCGGCCTTAAAATATGACTGAACAGTCTCGTTCGAAATTACGGTATGATACTGTTAAATCTATACAATATCTATTTTATCGATAAAGAAGATGATGACTCGTTACATTAACAATACTTGACTATTGTTTCAACAGTAACGGTAAAAAGTCATTTTACTAATACAGTTGAAATAACAGTGATAAACATGCATATTAATGATACCCATTTTATGAAATAAAACGTTAACGCTGATATTAATGATAGCCATTTTATGAAATAAAACGCTAACCCTGATATTAATGATACCCATTTTTTTTAAATAGAACGTTAACGCTGATATTAATGATACCCATTTTATGAAATAAAACGTTAACCCTGATATTAATGATACCCATTTTTTTTAAATAGAACGTTAACGCTGATATTAATGATACCCATTTTATGAAATAGAACGTTAACGCTGATATTAATGATACCCATTTTATGAAATAAAACGCTAACGCTGATATTAATGATACCCATTTTATGAAATAGAACGTTAACGCTGATATTAATGATACCCATTTTATGAAATAAAACGCTAACGCTGATATTAATGATACCCATTTTATGAAATAAAACGTTAACGCTGATATTAATGATAGCCATTTTATGAAATAAAACGCTAACGCTGATATTAATGATGCCCATTTTATGAAATAAAACGTTAACCCTGATATTAATGATACCCATTTTTTTAAATAGAACGTTAACGCTGATATTAATGATACCCATTTTATGAAATAAAACGTTAACGCTGATATTAATGATACCCATTTTATGAAATAAAACGCTAACGCTGATATTAATGATACCCATTTTATGAAATAAAACGTTAACGCTGATATTAATGATACCCATTTTATGAAATAAAACGCTAACGCTGATATTAATGATACCCATTTTATGAAATAAAACGTTAACGCTGATATTAATGATACCCATTTTATGAAATAAAACGTTAACCCTGATATTAATGATACCCATTTTTTTAAATAGAACGTTAACGCTGATATTAATGATACCCATTTTATGAAATAAAACGTTAACGCTGATATTAATGATACCCATTTTATGAAATAAAACGTTAACGCTGATATTAATGATACCCATTTTATGAAATAAAACGTTAACGCTGATATTAATGATACCCATTTTATGAAATAAAACGTTAACGCTGATATTAATTATACCCATTTTATGAAATAAAACGTTAACGCTAATATTAATGATACCCATTTTATGAACTAAAACGTAGGAATTATTTTTTTAAGACGATCACTAATCAAACCAGAGTTAAATTCAAAATTTTTAAATTAAAAATGATTTTAATAGTTTTCAATATTATTCTGCCCAATTTAGATATCTGATACGTTATTAATATATTTACGATATTCTAATCTGATTCTGTGAATTATGGAGGGCAATGTTAAATAAACGAAATATTGACCATTGTAGATTTAACATAAAAATCTTGGCATCCAAAACTGCCTGTAAAATACTGTAAAGCTACAGTATTTATTTATTTATTTACAACGGAGTGATACATTATTGAAATTATTATTATGGCGACGGGCACAGACCTGTTTGCCTCCTCACTTCTCTTTAATTCTACACAACTGCAAAATTTAAGAAGCTTTCTTCGCAGTCTATAAAATTATTTGTTGCTATAGCAACTATATTGCGTTGTTAATCAAGTGCATCTTGAAATAAGAGAAATGAATATTATTATCAGCAAGGAAGTAAATAATTTTAATCTCGCAAAATTGGATATTAAATTTTATTATCTTGATCCTTGACTGAAATTACGGTTTAAATGCCCTTATTATTTATTTACTTATTATTTTTATTTATTTTTATTATTTTTTTTTTACTGATTTTCAACCCCACAAAATATTTGTAAATATCGACGAAACGAATGGGAAATGTTTGTGCCCATACATCGAACACTTCTACAATACCCAAATCAGTTAAATTTCATGCCCAGTCAGGGTATATTAATTAACGGTGCTCATAGTATATATTTAACCCTTATTACGTAACCTGGGTAAAATATATCTTTGATACACTCTTCTTTCTTTTAATATGACGTCTATTTTCTCTCGCAGCAAATGGACAAATTGTATTGTTCGTCCTTGCACTCAAACAGCGCCATACAAAATTAAACCCACTGTCGATGGCCTTTTACGTACAGTTTGTAGATAAAGTTCGACGAGTTTATCTATGATGAAAAAAAAAAAATACAAAATAAAAAATTAAAAAAAAGCCAGGAAAAGTGTATTCAGAACCCAAACATAAAAAGCGAAGTGCACCGACCAATGAAAATAAAAATTTAACCAATTGACCAATTAGGAATTTTTCCCGAATTTTTAAAGTTTCATTATTTTTCCCCCTGTATTTTTATTTCCTCGACGAATTTCCTGCCATCAGTGTACATACGTGTCGATCAAAAATAAATTCTGAGTACTCTATTTAAAATGAATATACCAATTTTTTCTTCAGAGTTCTGGTCATTTGACTTGTCTCTTATAGCTGATGAAAGGCTTAAAAATGATCTGTTATCGAGTAATTTTGAGAAAATATTGCACCAATAAAAAGTTCTCTTACTGCATTTGCTCTGCAAAACTTTATGACAAATAAGCCGGTGTTGAGTTTCCTAAGCAAAAATTATAAATAATAACAGAAATAATTTACCCTAGTTCTATACAGTTGCGGCGCAGTGCGAGACTAACATCAGCGAAGCGAAAGCATCTAGCGAGTCTAACTACAAACAATGAGATCTGTTTTATTATCACCAAAATGTTTCGTCAAAACTAACGTCACTCTCAAAATTATTCTTCAACGAGCGAACTCATCCACGAAGGTCTTTAAAACTAACGAAAACAACAACAATAACAGTAAAAACAACAGCAATAATAATTTAAACAACCCGACAATTTTTGCAACATTTCTCATCAAACTTTGTTTCCAGAAGTTGAAAAGATATTCGGTTTCCAGGGCCAGGGAAAAACCCTCCTGGGGCCTGGCACTATTTCAAATATTTCGAAATATTTACGATGATATTCAGTGCCATCCCCCCAAAAAAAGGGGAGGCATTTACACGTCACCATTTCTTAAACATAATAACGAGTAAACCAATAAAAATTCAAGATACTTAAAAATAATATAAAGTTAAAAATTAGATACATAAAATACAGAAGTAAGCATAAAAGTTAAATAATAAAAAAACTGAAATTTGCATTTAAAAACAAAGGTATGGCCTTGATATCTTGTTTTGAAAGAAAAAAATATTGAAAATAGAATCCACACAAATTTTTACAAATCAATTTATTTCCACGCACTCTGATTTTTTAAATCTAGAAAACAGCGTATATAAACGAGAAGCCTAATTATAGCAGTTATATTGAGAGGTTTCACGCTAATTAAAATTAATTATTTATGTACGCCATAATTTTAACTTTTTATTTCAGGTACAACTGACTTCAGCAATGTACAAAGGAAATTTTTAAAAAATGTTACCACTAAATAGATCACATATCAAAAAGAACTCTGAAAACATTCCGTTTTCTTTAACAAAAAAATATTTAAAAAACAGAAAATGAGAATTTTCAGGCATAACTTTTTTAACTGTATTAAAAACGCGCAAACTTAAGAGTCAATGTACATAAAAGCCCAAACACAGAAATGGAGATCAAATAACACTTTTGACGATGCAATTTTTAGTTTGATGGTGCCATCCAAACGTATAATGAAATGAAAATGGCTACGAATAAGGAGCAAGCGAGCTATGATGTAAAAATACATTTGAAAAAAAAAGATGGAGGCTTATCAAAAGAAAGTATAAGTACCGGATTCGAACTCTAACTAAACTTCAAATATGGTACGGTGGAAATTTCAGGGGTAACTTTTTATTTTTAATATTTATTAATAAAGATTATTTTTAAAACTTATTAGCTATATCTTTATAGAATGTAATAATTATGAGACTGTTTAACGTCTTTTGCAACATCTAAGGTCATATAATGGAGGGGACCTACGGTTTTACCTGGTATCGAGAATCACGAGTCGTTACATAAGATCTGGACGCGGAAAACGGCCTCCCATCCAACTATTCCCCACACCCAATGTCGCTTAACTTCGCCGAATCGACGGAAAGCGGTGTTACTGAGGCTGGTTACGACGTAGCTCTATCTTTGTAGAAAAACTTCCTTAGTTTCAAATCCCTTTTAATACATTGGGAAACTTTACTGCAACTTCTCTTTCATAGATTGGACATCGGAGAGGAACAATTCTGCGATTGGTTTCATGGTTTCCTTACAAGATTAGAAGAAATGCTCTAATAATCCAATTAAGTGTTAATAAAAATGTTTCATAAAATTACACGTCAATAAAGTTTCATACGTCTCTAAAAGCGGGGACCACGTTTCTCTAGTCGAGTTAATCATCTTCCAAATTGAATGGTGTCGGCAAGAAGTGCGTAAACCTTAATTATTTGGCGGATCTAACCGCTATGTTTGGGAGCGGGGGGCAGTTCGAGCCAAAGCCCAAACTGATTATATATACAGTGTCCATAAATTATTCACCCCATTATAAGCCTTAATAAATTCGTTATTATAGGAGCTACCTTAAAACGGTTTGCGGCAATTAATACACAACTCAAGAAATTTTTGTTTTAATTCAGTAAACCTCCACGTGAACCCCATTGGTAGCACGCAGAACATCAAGGCGATAGATGATTTCGTTCCAACCATTAAGAAGCATGTCTTGCGTGATGGAAGCTAATGTCTCTTCAATCCGGTGTCTTAATTCTGTGATGTTATTAACCTTCTTTGCATACACTCTGTCCTTTGTGTAGCCCCATAAAAAGAAATCTAGAGGCGTGATATCCGGGGAACGAGGAGGCCATGGAATAGGACCATCTCGCCCGATCCAACGAGAAGGGAACTTTTCATTGAGGAACCTCCGCACTTCTAATCCCAGTGTGGCGGTGCCCCATCTTGCTGAAAGAACACACGGGGCTGCATATCCTCAAGCTGAGGTGCAGCATACCATTCAAGCATATCTAGGTAATTTGTAGCCTTTAAGATAGCTCCTATAATAACGAATTTATTAAGGCTTATAATGGGGGTGAATAATTTATGGACACCCTATATTTATATACGAAGTGTCCTCAAAAAATGCTCCTATTTTTTAAAATAAATGTTCTAGCTAAAGAATCGTGACACAAAGACAAACGCAGATGGTACGTAAAACATACGAGTTTATTAACCTTAATTAAACATGTTTAATTTAATCGACATCTTTTCTAACACAATATTCAACCTTACACAAATGTTTGACATAATTTTTTGGAAATAGCTCAGCTGGGATGTTGTTAATTACCTCATAGACTTTGGTCTTTAGGTCTTAGGTTTGGTAAAATAGATTCTGTTTTTTGTATATTATCGTGTTCCAAAGGTAATGTTTAAATATATTTGGTTGTTTCCTCTTCCTTTACCATCAAAACGCCTTTTCATCATCAAAGAAATGCGATGATGCGTGTATGCATGCGTGCATACATCCCAAATTTGAGGGCCTTGGCAAAATTTTTACACAAAAATTCTCCATAAATAAAAAGTCTCTATTTACCTTCCATTCGTTTCCCAATCCTTAGCACAGGGCTGATTGTTACTGTGCGCAGCGCCTCGTCGGTAGCAGCGCACACCATCACTTAAAATCTCTCCCTTCTTTACCCATGCCTCCATTCTCTAATGCCTACTTCCTTATCCTACGGACCATGGCAAGAATAGGCACTAAATAAAAGTGCGAGCCATGATGTAGTACGACAATAAACAACAAGACACGGGGATTTGCGTCGTGACAAGGACAAGCCGATTTGGGGCAAATCTGAGTGGACACAGTGAAAACAGTCAACAGTATTTGAGGTCAGAATTGCCAAGTCAAATTACCGAGTGTGTCACTAATTCCAGCCTAAAAAAGCTGAAAATCGCGAGATTCACGAGAAATGTTCTAAAATATTGGACATAAAGACATCCACGCAAAAACAACTAAGTGACCAATGTACAGATTTCAAGTAAATAGAAAAAGCAAGTAGATATATAGAGCACTTTCGTAGGTAACATGAAGAAAAAGAGAAAGGGTAAGAAAAAATATTTACAAAAAAGTGGATATCTGCGATGATTTTGACAACTCGCTGACATTTTGTAAATAAAATCTTCGAGGTTTTTATTTTTGTTTTTTGTTTTTTAGACGACAAAAGCCTTCCCGAAGAAAAACGAAAGAAAAACATTTTCTCTTAATGGACCCGATTTAGGTTTTCCTTTGAAATCTTTTACACTTCCCCTCGGTTCATGAAAGATTATAAAATATTTTCCCCTTCCTAGGCCTGCAGCATGAAAGTTCTTATAAACTGTAGTGTATTTCTTCGAGTGCCAGACTCCGTTGTTGTTGTTATTATTATTATTATTATTATTATTATTAGCGCCTGGTACCTCAGTGGTTACAGTGGCAGACTGTGAGCAGTGGGTCTCTGGTTCGCTCCCGCCTGCTGAATCCTGGGCTGGGTTAAGTTGGCCACTTACCCTGTCATTGCTCGGGCTAAAATGGACCCTTGGGGCACACTCACTCATGGCGAAGTAATGAGTTTTCTGGCTGTTGCCTATTATTATTATTATTATATACAGGGTGTCCCAAAAGTCTTCATACATAGGGAAAATTAGCACTTTTTAGCAAAATGTAACTTTATTTACAAAACATTCTCTACATGATTGCCATTTCTTTGTAAACACACACGGATGCGTCTCTCCACTCATGGTGAACTCGTGTTACACATTTGGTGTTATGGACGTAATGTACCAGGAAAAGATACAGAACATGGATCGCCTAAAGGAACGCATTCGAAGTGCAATTACGCCCATAACACCAAATGTGTTAACACGAGTTCACCATGAGTGGGAGAGACGCATCCGTGTGTGTTTACAAAGAAATGGCAATCATGTAGAGAATGTTTTGTAAATAAAGTTACATTTTGCGAAAAAGTGCTAGTTTTCCCTATGTATGGAGACTTTTGGGACACCCTGTACAATAACAATCACTTCAACTGTTATATCAAAGCACCAAATAACTTAAACTAAACTTAACCTAACCTGAACAAGCGTTTCATCTGGACCAGCACAATGATTTGACAAGAATTCTTTTTAAGATGGCTCAAAAATGTTGTCGATCGAGTGACATACTCTCGTAGATTCGTTTAAAAGGGTTGTAATGAGGTTGCTGATAGGGTTGTGTAACCTCCGTCGCAATATCTGAGGTCATATGACGGAGGGAATCTACAGCTTTACGTGGGATCTGAACCACCGGTCGCTTCGTAATCTGGACGCGGAGGACTGTCTCCTCTCCAACTATTCTTAGCCTAGTGTCGCTTACTTTTGCTGATCGACGGGAAGAAGTGTTAAGGACTCTGACCGCGACGTAACCCTCGTTTAAAAAGAAATCGAGGCAAATGTCAACACGTTTATTCTTGTTCGACGATGTCGATCGCGTGAGCTTTCGATTCCAGAAGGAGGTAATAACATTTGAGGATATTGTTATTATACGATTTCACGCAACTAATTGAAGTTGGAAAGAAAAGTTCCTACGAGTTCGGGAGTTAGGACACACTCAAAAACAGTGATGACGATCACGACAACGACAACCCCAACGACAAAAACAATTCATTCTTTTTCACCATTAAAAGCCCAATTAATAAAAACGTCCGTGAAGTAATGAAGTTCGTATGAAATTGATCATCTCTGTTTTTAGCATATTTTTTAGAAGTTTGGTTCGAATCTTCAAGTTTATTTCTCAAATATTCGTGAATTCTAATTCTAAAGAATGTTTTGACCTTCTTTAAACAAAACTTCTCAATTGGCTCGAACCCAATCGATTCCCAAATAACTTTGTTAACAGCTGTTCACAAAAAAATAGATTAAAGACGAACCAAAAACCATTTTGCAAAAACTTTTTTAATTTTGGCTGTCAATGTTGTGGTACGCAAAAAGCAGTTGTTTGTGGTTTGTAGCGTAACAAACTAGTTTCAAAGAAGATATTATGCCTTTCGTTTTTATGCCTTTACATAAAAGACAAAACTGATTAGATAACTTTTTTTTTAAGTAGGAGCAGACGCGGACTGTATCAACTTGTTTAAATAAAGAAATTGGAGTAACTTCGGCGGTTTAAACAAACTTGTAGTTGGACCTACTCAAGTACCTTCCTATTTTTAAATTAAAAACAAGAAAATGTTCAGATAAATTATATTATGAACACATGATTTATAAGTTTCTACACACACACACACACACACACATCCTGAATTAAAATCTAAATAAAAATCTCGACATTTGAATTGAAGAGTTAAATCTGATAAATCAAAATCAATTTCCAAAATAGAGTGCAAAAGTAGCCCAGGGTCAGAGTCTAATTTCCAGTTTCCAGCCAACTCCATTCCCCCGCCCCCTCTCTATCTCTCTCTCTCTCTCTCTCTCGGTATAGGCCGCAAGGCCTTTTGAGGTACTTCTTTTCCTTGTAACTCTCTCTCTCTCACACGCACACATACAATTTTATATATATATGTGTGTGTGTGTGTGTGTGTAAAAAAGTTTGGTCGCTGAGGGGGGTGAGGAAATTGTAAGATTGTATCCTCGCTTTCCATAACTTTAACACTTTATACATACATAAAAAAATTTCAACATGAATATCTACCAAATAATTATGCCTAACTTACAAGATACTTGACGTATCGGTATTGGTAACCTGAAATATTGAAAATCCGACTTATTTATAAAGTTCGACCAAACTGGTAAAAAACGGTAGATTACTATTAGCGCTATTTGGGGATTCAGTGCGCACGCTATATATATATATATAATATATATATATATATATATACACACAGGGTGGGCCGAAAGTCTGGATCCATAGGAAAAATTTATTTTAATACATAAATTACAACAAATGGTAAATACTTAAAATGAATATCAACTTTAACTCGTAAATGCGTATCCGTGATACTGTACAGTAGTTCGTACTCCAGTATAAATACTCAAATACCTTTTTTATTCAGCCCAGAAAGGCTTCGAATCTAACAACAGAAGACCGGGTAGAACTTGTGCTCATGTACGCAAGACAGGGCGCTACACACAGAGAAGTTGCTACCGAATTCAATAGAAATCATCTTGATAAGCATCCAGTAACACACGCGACTGTTGGCAAGTTGTTTAAACGTTTCAAAGAAACAGGAAGTGTACATGATCGACGGCGTTCTGGTCGTCCAAAAACTGCAACTGATGAAAATACCTCTGCAATGGTATGTGAAACTTTAACGAATAGTCCAGTAAAGTCAAGAAGATTATCAAATGAAACACGCATCTCGAGAACGTCAATTCGAAGAATTATTAAAAATCATAAATTCCATCCCTAAGTGTCTCGATGTCAGAGGCCGCCAATTTGAGCATTTGTTATAATTTGTTGTTTATACTGGAGTACGAACCATTGATATTCATTTTAAGTATTACCATTTTTGTAATTTATGTATTAAAATAAATATTTTCCTATGGATCCAGACTTTCGGCCCACCCTGTATATATATATATATATATATATATATATATATATATATATATATATATATATATATATATAATGTTCAGTCAACAGTGACAATGTTGAAATGTGTTTGATATCATTATTATTTTAGCAATTCAAAATAATATCAATGTACAAGCGAAAATATTTCACCAATACAGTTTAATTTCAGTATTAAAACAATTTCGCTTATAACTTCAAAATATATTGTTACTTCAGTATTAATTTCCAAAATATTTATCGATATTTCTCGACAAATTTTTTATTTCTTTTATTTGTGAATTTAACACGTGCAACTTGATCAAAAATTTAGTACCGGAAGCGCATCATTGTGTCGGATTGGTCGATTGTCGTGTGGCCTCACTGGAGGTTGTGATCTTTTCTCTTCCATCCTCCGAGAAGGTGTCGGTGGTTCTGCTACTGGCATCTGTTGTCACTTTTTTAGGGGGCCTGCTTTCCCCTTGTGGGGTTAGTAGGCTTCAGGGTTCGGAACCGCAAATCTACAAAAGAGCTTGCTCTTAACGCCTGCGCGTGCCTAGTTGAGCCCGTGCGCCTGTCTTCTTCTACTAATGGTCTCGTTTCTGTTCCACCCTTTCTCTACTTTTTTCCCATTTCTTCGTCTGTTCCAGTTTCCTCTTCTTCACTATCTTCTTTCTTGGTCACATCGACCACCATCAGTGTCATCATGATGGTTTGTAAGAACTGAAGCATACAGTATTCCTTAAATTATTTCAGTATTATTTCAAATAAGCTTCACGATATTGAGGTTTATGTTCAGTATTTATTCAATATTTGTTATTTGTGTCCCAAAAATAATGTTACATCAACACTTGTTCACGTAATGGCCAATATCGTAACACCGCTTTCCGTCGATCGGCAAAGTTAAGCGACATTGTGTCTGGATAACAGTTGGGTGGGGAAACCGTCCTCCGCGTTCAGATTATGTGAAGAACCGTGGTTCGAATTCCACGTAAAGCTGTAGGTCCCCTCCGTCATATGACCTTAAATGTTGGCAAAGGAGGTTAAACAACCCCATTAATACATTACATTCAACAATGGTTCAACGTCGCTTCACCAATCCTTTGAGTCATCAAACTGAGCGTTCATATTCAGATCGACAGGAAAATTTGTATTGTATCAGATATGTTTCAATAGTGACATTTCAATACTCTCTCTCTCTCTCTCTCTCTCTCTCTCTCTCGAAGATGGGTGCGCGCGCACACGATAAAAAATTAATTTAATATCGCCTAGTTTTTATTCAGCGAACTTCAGAATCTGCAATTTACGTACGGTCGTTTCGAACTCCAAATTTTTCAGATCAGTTTTCGACTTCAAGTTGCAAATAGTTTTTTAGTTTCATTACTCCATCAAAAAAAAAATAAATAAATAAAAAAAAAAAATATATATATATATATATATATACAGGGTGTACATAAAGTCAGGATCTATTTTTGTGAAGCACTTGGAAATTATATGGAATTCAATCATAAAATGATAAAGTGGTAACATTTATTAAATAATTAAGAGTAGGATTCGACGTGACGCCCATCAGTATCCCTGCACAGCTCAAATCGTTCCGCAGCATTTCTAAACACATTCTGGAGCGTTTGCGGGGTTATGTTATCTGCAGCAGTTCGTATACGTAAGTTTTCAAGACTCGTAATCTTCGTCTGATAGACGTGCGATTCGATAAAGCCCCATGCAAAGAAATCTAAAGGGGTTAAATCTGGTGATCTCGCTGGCCAAGGTCTGTTGCTTCGCGTCCGATCCAGCGATTTGGAAAACGTCCATTTAGATAATCCTGAACAATTTTGGCATAGTGACAAGGAGCACCATCATGTTGATAGACGACGGTACTAACAATCCTATCGCCGTCGTCTATCAACATGATGGTGCTCCTTGTCACTATGCCAAAATTGTTCAGGATTATCTAAATGGACGTTTTCCAAATCGCTGGATCGGACGCGGAAGCAACAGACCTTGGCCAGCGAGATCACCAGATTTAACCCCTTTAGATTTCTTTGCATGGGGCTTTATCAAATCGCACGTCTATCAGACAAAGATTACGAGTCTTGAAAACTTACGTACACGTATACGAACTGCTGCAGATAACATAACCCCGCAAATGCTCCAGAATGTGTTTAGAAATGCTGCGGAACGATTTGAGCTGTGCAGGGATACTGAAGGGCGTCACGTCGAATCCTACTCTTAATTATTTAATAAATGTTACCACTTTATCATTTTATGATTGAATTCCATATAATTTCCAAGTGCTTCACAAAAATAGATCCTGACTTTATGTACACCCTGTATATATACACAGTATATTAGTGATCTAATTTATTTCCAGGTTTAATTATAAGATTTGTTTCTCAAAACGTTGGCCAAATATGAATGATACGTGTCGATCTTTTGACAACTTGTATCTATCTTATATATCTATCTGGAGAGAGAGAGAGAGAGAGAGAGAGAGAGAGAGAGAGAGAGAGGAAAAATCTTCATATGAAAAGATAGCGTGGCAATCACTAAATTAAGAAGCTATACGAGGAAGCCTATCTCCTCTTAAATTAGAGCTAACTCGACAACCTCTACAAGCAGTCTTGCAATATATATTCATATATTAAATATACAAACGTCAGACCCCTTCCCTCCTTCTCCAGCACTTATATGACGCTATAACACGGTTTCTTCGATAATAACCATAAGGCAAAGCTAACAGCGAGTAGAGTTAGGGAGAACATAAACCATAAGCAATGGAAACGCATCCTTAACCTTTATACGCAGAAGGTATACTTTAGTTTGGCTTTTAAAAGCAAGAATAACCGTTTTCTGTGCGTGTATATTATGGATAAACTACGTTGTTGTTAATTTATTTAATTTTATGGTATAGATACCGTCTTGTTATATCGTTATTTACCTCAAGTGTTTTGTGCTTTAAATTTATTATTTACTGCAAAGGGTAAAATTATTGCACCTTGGTGTTAATTTTAGCGAGTTGGGTTATAAATATTTTTTGTTTACATTCATGCGTGTGTATTTTGGCTAACTTACTAGACCACAACGACCTTTAGGATATACACAGATTTCATCGCGACAAGTATGTGCGTGTAGTGACATTAACTACGTCGCCATAGTTTCTGACTAATTTTTTCTTTATTTAAAATCATTAATTACCATGGAAAAGGGGATAAGATGGTGAGGTGAAGTGAGGTTAAGTTGCGTTTGGTTTGGTCACAAAGATAATAATGATGGAGTTGTTTAACCCCTTTTGCAACATCTAAGGTCATATGACGGAGGGGACCTACAGCATTACGTGGGATCCCAACCACAGTTCGCTACATAATCTGAAAGCAAAGGACGGTGGTCCCCAGCTCTCTTTTACCCACACCCAATGTCGCTTAACTTTGCTACAACGCAGCCCATTTGGTTAAGTTAGGTTAAGACATTCAGATGAGGTTAAATGTTACAGTACCCACAATTGAAAATGTGAAAATATCGTGGTTTCGCAAAGTAGCGCGTGTGGGTGTGTGTGTGTTCTTGTCTTCCCTACGGAATTGCGACAATGTTCAGATCCACATAGAGCCCATCGCAACACGAATGTGCGTATCACGATATTAGTAGTGTCGCGGTGGTTTATCTTCACAAATGCTGTCTTTTATCATGAAAAAAGGGATATAATTAACCTGTTAGGTTGGTTAAATTAGGTTTGGTTGAATTATTAGATTTTTAAAATTGGGCCAGTGTATGGAATTGAATGTGAGAAAATATGAAAGTGTCGCGGTTCTGTAAGTGAGCCAAACATGCGTGTGTGTTTGTGTATATAATAAAGAAGTTAATAAAATGGAGAAGGACTTCAGTATTTGTTAAAATAAAATGTTAAAACTTATTTTAACTTTTTTATTTGTGTTAAAAGAAAAGTAAAAAAAACTTTTTGAAAGGGAAAAAGTTAAAAAAAACTTTTTGATAAAAGTTTATTTATTTCGAATAGAACTTCCATTCTTTTACGGACGGTATAGAGACCGGAGCCCCACCCAGGAAGGAAAATCATTTTATTATTTTTCTTTTCCTGGTTTGTTTCTTTTGGGAGAAGTTGTAGAAATTGTCAGAAAAGTATCGCAAGCGATATACATACATACATACGCACCACAACGGTGGTGTATGATTCACTCGTTCTTTTTATAAATCATTTTCATGTGTTACGTCATCGTGAAAAAGGTATTATCATTATAAAATAAAGAAGTTGTACCCTAGACACAATCCCAAACAAAATTTTCAAAGAGTGCACAAACTTAATTGCGCCCACGCTTTCAAAGCTCATAAACCTATCCATTCAAAATGGCGTCTTCCCAGACGGCCTAAAAAAGGCTAGTGTGTGCCCTATCTATAAATCGGGTGATAAAGCTTCCCCCTCAAACTACAGACCCATTTCCATCCTCCCATAAATAATCAAACACAAAGTCATAGTCAAATACAAAATCATACACAAACAACAGTTTGGCTTTCTAAATAAACACACGACAAATGACCCCATAACCGCAAAGAGTAGAGGAACTTTATAGCGATTTCAACCACAAAAAAATTCAATAATCATCCTACAGTACTTGACTTAGGTAAAGCCTTTGACACAGTACCTCATGACATACTCTTAAAAAGCAAACTCGAACACTACGGATTCGAGGGATTGTCCTTATGATGGTTCAACTTGTACTTGACTAACAGGGCACAATTTATAGCACACGACTCTCTTACCTATCAGACAAGAAGCATCTCCCACGGAGTACCCCAAGGGAGCATTCTGGCGTCTATTCTGTTCCTCCTTTATATAAACGACTTCCACAAGTCACTAAATAACTTCCTGCTACCGGATTACGGAACATTCTTCGCCAACAGTTCATCCCCAACAATTCATAGCCAACAATTCATAGCCGTATACAATTCATCCCCAACAATTTTATATATATATACTGTTTATTATGTATTTTTGCTCTCGTCATTTTCATTTAAACTAACGAAAATATCATAACTTAACCTAACCAATCATCAAGGGCATTCAGTTGACCTAACTGGGCGTTCAGTTGACCTAACCGGGCATTCAGTTGACCTAACCGGGCATTCAGTTGACCTAACCGGGCATTTTCCGTTTTATTTTGTTTTTGCGCTTAAAAGGGAAAGTGTGTTTTTGGTAGGTAGTCCCGATTTACAATTTACAAGTTACAATTTACAAATACAAACATTTTGTATTTATGTTCAAGGTCGTCAATGACGTCACATAAAATTCGTCTTCTTAATTTTATATGTCAGCCAACAATTCATAGTCAGTATTTTTCAATTTATCTTTATATTTTTTCTCTCTTTCTGTAATTTAAGTAACTTTTAAGGTTAAGTTAAAGCCGCTATTAATTTTCCTGGCTATGAATTGTTGGGCTTGATTTGTATACGGCTATGAATTGTTGGCTATGAATTGTTGGCGAAGAACTAGCCGGATGCCCCTGCTACCAGTATGCAGATGATACTTCAGTCATAATCTCTCATAAAAATTTACTACCACTCCAAACCACCACCAACAATGAACTCCAAAGTGAAAATACATGTGGTTCAATGCAAATAAACTATCCTTAAATATTTAAAAAAAAAAAAAATCACCTTATATAGTCATCACAAAACAGAAATTGTTGCCCCCTCTAAACCTACACATAATTTCAGTCCCTGTTCAACGATGCAATCGGCTAAACTAGATTCTAGGAACTACCATCGATTCAAACCTCTCGTTTAAAGAGTACACTGAAGATCTATGCAACAAATTAGCTCCAAGATCTCATTCATAACTACAACAGCAGATGCAGCACTCCCAAACAGGTTCTTCGATCCATATACTTCACCATGGAGTACCCACACCTACAATACTGCATTAGTGCTTACGGAAGGACACGTCAATTTTCGCTACAGCCATTGGTGATAATACAAAAAAAAAAAAATTAAGGAAATCTATAAATCGAACAAGTATAATGAAAGTACAGATCAAATATTTCAAGCGTTAAAAATTCTCAAACGAGGAGAAATCTAAAAACTAAACATTGGCTCATTTATGCATCAAATCGTCCACAATACACCAGAAATCATCCAAAAAGAATATATAATCTTCACAAAACGCAACACTGCTTCAACGTAAGACAATCGGACAAGTACATCAGAAAACCAAATTATACTCCAGATTTTGCGATTAGATCCTTATCTTGAACTGCTCCAAAACTTTGGAATTCACTTGATCAAGAGATAAAGGAATCTACGACACTAAAATCTCCCAAAGGAAACGAAGGCAATTCATCAACTCGTACCAGCCATAACTCTGTATTCCGTCTTATTTCAAAATTAAACTACATATTTATTTCCATATTTCTACAGGGTGATTCAAAAGTCAGGTTACATAGGGCTTTCTGTTTCTTTGCAGGTAAATGAGTTATGAGATGTTATCAAAGGAGGAGCGCATTGATGTGATATTCCTAGCTGGCTGCACAAGTGCATTGCCGTTAACAATGGCCACATCGAACATGTGATGTGACTATTCCCCTGTATCATTACATAATACAGTATATCCCTATGTAACCTGACTTTTGAATCACCCTGTATATAGAGAAACAAAAATAATAATAACCAGTAAAATAAAACCAAATCGTAGAACTGAAGCGAGTGTTGAATTTGATGTCTTGTTTTGGAACCTTTTTTTTGTTGCAGGTAGAATAACACGCAATGGTTAATATGGAAGCGAGTTACAGTGGTGAGGAAAAGGCGTCCGGAGGTATTTTCCTCGCCAGTGTAACTCGCTTCCATATTAGCCATTGCGCGTTATTCTGCCTACAACAAAAAAAAAGGTCCCAAAACAAGACATCAGTTTCAACACTCGCTTCAGTTCTAATTTACTTTTGTAAATTTAATTTAAAATAAATTTTTACTTTTGTAAATTTAATTTAAAATAAATTTTTACTTTTGTAAAATTAATTTAAATAAATTTTTACTTTTGTAAAATTAATTTAAAATAATTTTTACTTTTGTAAATTTAATTTAAAATAAATTTTTACTTTTGTAAATTTAATTTAAAATAAATTTTTACTTTTGTAAATTTAATTTAAAATAAATTTTTACTTTTGTAAATTTAATTTAAAATAAATTTTTACTTTTGTAAATTTAATTTAAAATAAATTTTACTTTTGTAAATTAATTTAAAATAAATTTTTACTTTTGTAAATTTAATTTAAAATAAATTTCTCTATGAGACCGAACTTAAGGGACACCCTGTATAATATTTAATTATGTTTCAGCTTCTCGTATCCAAATAAATACGAAGTTATAATCTTAGCTGAATATCTATATGTGTATCTGTACTCTTAATCGAATATCTCAACTGTATTTCTAATCATATGTTTGAAGCTAACAACAGATAATCTCCATGTACTTTTCTCTCTTTGCTTTTATACCTCTAAAGCTAATGGACACAACTTCGGTGCTCTGCATTATCTATCAAGATTTACCAAACAACTCCATTCTGCCAATAAAGCATAAAATTTGCTTGTTAATGGCAGTTCTTTGCTATGTAAATACATGAAGACATTACCATCCCATTTGTTCGAAGTATAATGGGCATGGGTGTATACTGTATATATGTATGGGGGTGCGTATTTATGGATATATATGCATGTAACTGTATGTGTGTGTGTGTCTATATGTATGTATACGTGTATATGTAAGACATACGTATGTACACAGCGTATAATTTCGTAACTAAAGGACTTACATTGATTATGTTTGTATCAGGTGAATTCGTTAATCATTGTTGGCAACACTGCACGTACATTCGGCTGCCATCTCCGTACATTGGTTATATGGTTCAGTTGAACATGGCGGCTCGACTGGAACAGTGCTCTGCCCTACAGAGCAGTCCAGGACGTTTACGTTTAATGGCCGCTCGTAAACGTTCCAGTGTTGAACAATATGCAGTTGCAGTGATTATTGTGCCTTTTTGCATGAAGTCTGCGAGCAAAACGGCTTTGTGGTCCCAAAACACGATAACCATCACTTTGCCAGCGGACCTCACAATCTTGAACTTCTTTGTTCGCGGGGACCCAGGGTGTTTCCATTCCATGCTGGCACGTTTTGTTTCCAGAGTACGGTGATGAACTCGTCTCATCTCCTGTGATGTGACAATGCACTCAAGAAATTCTTGACCACTGACAGACTCGGAATATCGTTGCAGAAATGACAGGGCACTGTTCCAGTCGAGCCACCAAGTTCAACTGACTCATATAACCAATGTACGGTAGATGGCAGCCCAATCGACGTGCAGTGTTGCCAACAATGATTAACGAATTCACCTGATACAAACATAATAAATGTACGTCCTTTAGTTACAAAATTATACGCCGTGTAAACTTATTTTCTGACCGCCCCTGAAATATATATATATATATATATATATATATATACACAGTATATGCGTTTGTGTACATATATATCACGTGTGTGTGTGTGTATGTGTGTGCTTCCTGTAGGAACTGTTTCCCTATTTCATAATACTGTTTCTTCTTTTCAGGCTGCCGTAACTCGAACGGTTCCGGCGTAATTTCCTTAAAATTCCTTGCGCGCGCGAAGGTATCGCGGTTACAAACAATTTGAAGGTTCTATCCTTAAATGCTTATAGCCTACGAAATAAAATGAACGATTTTTTTTTCTTTAACTGCTTGTAAAGACTATGATTTAATTGCGATAAATGAATCGTGGCTTAGCACTGAAACACGTGACTTTGTAGGGGAGTATCAAATTAGAGGTTGTAGACTTTTTGTTAAAAACAGAATAAGTAGGCGAGGAGGCGGTGTTATGTTGTATATCAAACGTATATGCCAACGTTATAGAAATAAAGAACACAATTCCAGAACCGATAGATTAGACTATAGCAGAACTAAAATTGAACGATTTCAAACTTCTTGTTGCCGTTATATATAGGCCCCCTAATCAAACAGCTGATACGGACGAAGTTATATCGTGAGCTTAAGAGAATAATAGGTAGTGAGCAGGCCTTAGTTATGGGTGACTTTAATTGCGCCAACGTGGATTACGATACAATGTAGGGAGACGCGGAAGGTAATCTTTTAGTAAATTTTCTCGAGGATAGCTTTCTTATTCAAAAGATTGGGGAACCTACGAGGTTGGACAGTATTTTAGATTTAGTAATAACTACGGACGATAGGCTAATCACTGATCTTCAAGTAATAGAACCGTTAAGCAATAGCGATCACAATATGGTAGAGTTTGTCCTCTCAGTAAGTCACTCGAAACCAGCTAGCTCGACTAAAATTCCTAACTTCCAGCACGCAGACTTTTGTAAATTTAGAAATAAATTGTCACACGTCAATTGGGAAAACGTAATGGGGATCTCCAACGCAAAAATAATGTGGGAATCGTTTGAAACAGTATTTAGGACTATAAATGAGGAATGTGTACCGTACAAGATTAAGCGTGCGAAAGTAAATAACAAGCCCTTGTGGTTTACTTCTAGGGTAGGGGATATTATAAGGAGTAGAGATAGGGCTTTTAGGCTACGTAAGTGCGATAAAGACAATTTGTGGTTACGAAACAACTACATATCTCTAAGGCGTGAAGCGAAAAGCGTAATAAAAAAGTTCAAGCGTGATTTTGAAATACCCAGAAATCGTGACGGCAAAGAAAACCCCAAGCGATTCTTTCAATACGTCAATAATAGGAATCCAGTAAAGAGTGTCTTGGGGCCGTTGAAAAATTCTGACGGAGAGCTAGTTCTGAAAACAAGCAAATGGTTACCCTGCTTAACGAATTTTTTACGTCAGTTTTTACAATAGAAGATGTAACGAATATCCCTACGGTCATAGACATACTACCTTTTGACGATGGTAATACTTTAGATAATATTGTGGTTAGTAAAGGGGAGGTAATGCGCTATATTGATAAAATGAAAATGCGTAAATCACCGGGGCCGGATTCCATATATCCCATACAACTAAAAGAATTAAAAGAAAGTATTGTTGTGCTGCTAACAAAGATTTTTAATGTGTCTATTTCTGAGGGGTGCGTACCAGAAAATTTCAGGTTAGCAAATGTAACACCTATTTTTAAGAAAGGCGATAAAGTTGCGGCGGGAAATTATAGGCCAATCAGTTTAACGTTTGTTGTAAGTAAGCTACTGGAATCAATAATTAGGGATCATATAGTCGAACACTTGGAATTGCATAACTTGATTGGAAATACGCAGCCGCTCAGGGCCTGTTGCCTCCTCGCTCGATCCACCGATTTGGAAATTGTTCATTTAGGTACTCCCGAACAATGTTTGCGTAATGACAAGCTGCCCCTTCTTGTCGAAAGACGACGGTGTTTAAAATGCCATCTGAATGAAGCTGGGACATTTACATGCTCGTATCATAACAGCAATTACAAAAATAACCCCTGTCATGCTCCAAAATGTGTTCCGCAATGCTGTTGACAGATTCGAATTCTGTAGAGATACTGATGGTGCTCATGTAAAATCATATGCTTAAGTATTCATTAAATGTATGCCTTCTTTTACATTGTTATTGAATTTTACCCTCTTTGTTACGTTTTCACTGAAATAGATAGGGACTTTATAAACACCCTGTGTATATATACAGTACCGTGCAAAAGTATGAGTCCACTGTCAATCTGATAACTATTAGATAATCTGTCGTATGAAAATTGGTTTCGATACTAAAATACACATTGACTAGAACCTCTGGTTCATATTAACGTATAACTAAGTTATTACTTAAGTGTATAAAGTTGTATTAGCTGGATGACCCTCTAGTCTGCATAAATTGGACTTGAGGATTGATTTATTATTTTACTTATAACGCATGTGTTTAAAGATCTAGCGAACCATTGATGATGGATCTGCAGTAAATGCTCCTAAGCTATTGTTATATCAGTATTTACAATTAAAAGTATTGACATAATCACTTAAATTCTGAAAAACAAATTTATCCAAAACGTTTCTCATTATAATCCAAATTCATGCTGTTTTTTTCTTTCACTGGCTTAAGAAATGACGAAAAGTACAATTTCTGATGAGATTAGATATAAAATAATACATTTGCATGGTGAGGGACTGAGTCAAAGAAAAATAAGTGAATCTACAGGTGTTTCCAAAACTGGTGTAAAAACAATCTTGGTTCGTCAGAGATCAAATGGGACCCCCAGTTGGTCGTCCAAGATTAGAGAGGCCTTCTAAGCTTTCTCCATCTGATCTACAATATCTAAAGATTATTTCCCTTCGAGACAGACGCAAATCCAGCACTTCGCTTGCAGCAGATCTCGGAAAAAACAACAGGTGTCTCAGTTGATCCCTCTACTGTACAAAGGAAGCTTAACTCAGTAGGTCTTAAAGGATGTGTTGCAGCAAAAAAGCCACTTTTAAGGAATGGAAATAAAGAGAAGAGAAGAAAATATGCTTTGGAACACAAGTATTGGACATCAGAGAGCAGCACTATAACATTAAAATTACAACAGCTAGAAAAATAATGGAAATCATTTGGAGGAGCTTCCACAGCAGAAAAGCAAACACCTTGCTCAAATTATGGAAGAGTCTAGTTCTACCAATACCCGAGTATTGCTCAGTACTCACAAATCCATCCAGAAAACGAGACACTGCGAACATAGAAGCTATACAAAGGACTTTTACTTCTAAGATAGAGGAAACGAAAGGTGGAGACTACTGGTCTCGACTACAATCCCTGAAACTCTATTCTCTGGAAAGAAGACGCGAGCGGTACACAATAATATACATATGGAAAATACTCGAGGGTTTTGTCCCTAACCTTAGAAACGAAATAGAAACAGTGGAATGTGAGAAGCGGTAGATTTTGTACTGTCCCAGCTGTGGTGGGACAGGGGGCCCTGAAAACGAGGATGAAAAATACCCTCGAAATACGAGGCCCAAAACTTTTTAATATCTTGCCAAAAGAAGTGAGGAAATTCCAGCACACCGACCTGAATAATTTCAAGAACCAGCTGGAGTGGTTCCTGTGCAAAGTCCCCGATCAGCCATGCGTGGCTGGCTACGAGGGCAGGAAGAGATCGGAAAGCAATTCCCTCCTCCACCAAATCCCGCAGATGAGGAGGAATGCTGCAGAGGGGTCGACCACAGGGCGATCCTGAACCGTCGTTCAAACCCTCATAAAGCATCATAAAGTGTTGTATATATATATATATATATATATATATATATTAGGGCGCTGCGAAGCTTCGAGACTCGATTTGATTTCGAATCGGGAGAGAGGATTCGATTTGATTCGTTAGCTTCGGCTCCGATTCGATATTTTCGAATCCCCATTAAGTCAGGTAAACAACATCAGTGATGTTGTTTTGAAGAACACTTTCGTAAATAAACACTTTTCTTTTTACTTAGATTATAATTCAATCTATATACTGAGGCCAATCTCTCGCGCAATAACACTTTTTTATCATACTTTAATACCATTGCTCCTCCTCATGATCAAATACTTAATAAACTTTTTTTTAGAAGGATTCACTTTGTCCTTTGTTCTCAACAAGATTTAATTAATTTTATGCTTACTAGTACAGTTCCCGCCGCTTCGCTGACGGTTAGACAGGCTAAACTACAAAAAAAGAACCCAGCCGTGAAAATTTTGAGCTTCACATTGTCTCAACATTTCTGAATCTGGTATCTCCCAAAACCTCCTCACCCCCATTCATACAACTTGGGGGCTAACCCCCCCCATTACCCCACCATCCCCCATTACCCCCACCCCCACCCTTCCCCATTGCTAAACTACAGAAAAGAACACAGTCATGAAAATCTTGAGCTTCACATTGCCGCCCGTAATACAATTTCTGAATTTTTTTCTCACAATTTTTCTCACAATTTCTGAAAGTGTGACGGACAGACGGACAGCTCTCTTATTATAATATACGTAGATAGATTACTAATTGTGTGTAGAAACACTGAAAATAAAGAAACCATTTTCTGTTTAATTTGAAACTTAATTCAATATATAACCTATAATCTGTGTGTGTACAGTTGATTCAATTTGAGATTCGATTCGAAAAAAAATTGTGATTCGCAGGGCCCTAATATGTATATATATATATATATATATATATATATGGCCTATCAGAGGGGGACTAGGAGGGCCATTTGGCCTGGGCCTCAAGCTTAAGGGGGGCCTCAAATTTAGAAACTTCAGGTTTGAATATAATGTTTTGCAGTGAAAGTAATAATTGGGTTTAGCTATGGGCCTCAAAAGCTGGAAGTGGCCCGGGCCTCTCTGGACCTCTGAGAGGGCCTGTGTGTGTGTGTGTGTATATATATATATATATATATATATATATATATCTCTGTCTGTTTGTCCTTTATGCAAGCGCAAACCGTTTGACCTAGAGCTACCAAATTTGGCACAGGAACCTCTTATGGGATGAAGAATGTTAATAAATTAAATAATTAAAATTACTGGGCCCGAAGGCCCCAGCACCGCGATTAAACTACAGAAAAGAACGCAGCCGTGAAAATTTTGAGCTTCACATTGTGTCAAGATTTCGAATTATTTGGTCAATAAAACTATAGAAAAGCACACAGTCATGAAAATCTTGAGCTTCACATATAATTATTTTTTAGGACGACTTCAAACCGTTTGACCTAGAGCTACCAAATTTGGCACGGGAACCTATTATGGGATGAAGAATGTCAACACAGAGTCGGTCAGCCTGTCTGTCTGTTTGTGCGAATAGTTACAGGAAGTTAGTTAATGTGGCAAAGTTTTTTGCAGTTTTTGAAAATCCCAACAACTTTACCATGCCACCAAAGAAACGGGCAAGTTTGGGCAGATCTACATCAGCAGCCAGAAAAAATAAAGAAGCCCGGAAGCAGGAAAGCTCACAAGAAAGACAATCACGTCTTGAAGTTGACCGTGAACGACATGCAACAGCCAGAGCAAGAGAAAACCTCCAAGAAAGACAATCACGTCTTGAAGCTGTCCGAGAAAGTGTAGCAGTTACCAGAGCAAGAGAAACACTGCAAGAAAGACAATCACGTCTTGAAGCTGTCCGAGAAAGTGTAGCAGCTACCAGAGCAAGAGAAACACCCCAAGAAAGACAATCACGCCTTGAAGATGACCGTGAACGACATGCAACAGCAATGTGAAATTTATCCCGGGCAACGCCGGGTACCTCAGCTAGTATATATATATATATATATATATATATATATATATGTTAAACACAGACCGTGCATGGAACAAAAACTCTTCTGGGAAAATTAAATCCACTATAGTCCGAATAAGTAATGGTAAATGACAAATACCATAGTTTTTCTTTTTCATGATGCAAGCCCGACGTGGGCAACTGGTCTCTCGCAAAGAGGTCCCATAAATATAGCTTCCCTCACCAGCTATCTGCAAGGCAGACAGGATCCAGCTTTGGGACATGGATCTAGGGTTTAAAGCAAGCCTAGTCCCACCACATTCAGAACCTCTATATAAGTAAAAGACTCGTTGCATTCACGTCGGATTGAATAAATCAAAGAAAAAGGGGTAACTATTGTATTTTTAGCCAAAAAAACAAAACTTAAACCTCAACCGGGACATTGAGCGTCCACTTTTCAAGGCACATAACACGTCCATTTAATATACACATGAAAAAGAAAAACTATGGTATTTGTCATTTACCATTACTTATTCGGACTATAGTGGATTTAATTTTCCCAGAAGAGTTCTTTGTTCCATGCACGGTCTGTGTTTAACATATAAGTTTCTCAGGGGACCATTCTGAGTTTGTGTATATTAAATGGACGTGTTATGTGCCTTGAAAAGTGGACGCTCAATGTCCCGGTTGAGGTTTAAGTTTTGTTTTTTTGGCTAAAAATACAATAGTTACCCCTTTTACTTTGATTTATTCAATCCGACGTGAATGCAACGAGTCTTTTACTTATATAGAGGTTCTGAATGTAGTGGGACTAGGCTTGCTTTAAACCCTAGATCCATGTCCCAAAGCTGGATCCTGTCTGCTTGCAGATAGCTGGTGAGGGAAGCTATATTTGGGACCTCTTTGCGAGAGACCGTTGCCCACGTCGGGCTTGCATCATGAAAAAGAAAAACTATGGTATTTGTCATTTACCATTACTTATTCGGACTTAGTGGATTTAATTTTCCCAGAAGAGTTCCTTGTTCCATGCACGGTCTGTGTTTAACATATAAGTTTCTCAGGGGACCATTCTGAGTTTATATATATATATATATATATATATAATATATATATATTCTGCAACAGGAAGCACGGTTGATCAATCGACTGTTGATGCACGGTTGATACAGTTGAAATGTGGTTGATATTTGTGACAGTTCACATTAACATTGATATTGATATAATGTAGATACAACAATTTGTTGATAAAATTAAGTGCAATCAGCATTTACAAAATCTATTCTCCTTGAAGGTGAGGCTATAATGTTTATTTACTGAATAAAGGCCGCCGCACACCGAAAGCCACGCTTGCCACGCCACGCCCGCCCGCCACGTGGTTCAGCGTCGCTCTCATGATTTTCAACTAAGCAACTCTCACTCAATTTTGCAATGGAAGAGTTGCTTGAAGAAGTCAGACGGTACCCATGCCTTTATGACACGAATAAAGAAGAGTACAGGGATATATACAGAAAAGATAATTGTTTGAAGGAAATTGCCACCAAATTACTCAGCAGAACCGTAGCAAGTCTTGATGGCGCCCTGGGCAGAACCTGAATTTGCCTTCCCCCCTGGCAAATAATCACTGATGAATTTAATTTTAATTGATATAAATAATGTGCATGTATAAGGATTACTTTGACAACGCTAATTATCTATCATTTTAGGGTTATGTCTCAAGGTTTGAACAAATTAATTTCAGGCATATCGTTGTTGTGTTTATAATTATTTTTTAATTATTGAATTCAAATTGAATTACAGAGAAATTATTAATGCACATTCAGTCTTAGAGTTTATTAAGAAATTCACTTTAAGTCAAGAGTTATTAAAGAGATACTTCTCTTGCTTTCATTAGAGACTAGTACAGTTCCCGCCGCTTCGCTGACGGTTAGACAGGCTAAACTACAAAAAAAGAACCCAGCCGTGAAAAGTTTGAGCTTCACATTGTGTCAACATTTCTGAATCTGGTATCTCCCAAAACCTCCTCACCCCCATTCATACAACTTGGGGGCTAACCCCCTCCCCCATTACCCCCACCCCTCCCCATTACCCCACCCATCCCCCATTACCCCCACCCCCATCCTTCCCCCATTGCTAAACTACAGAAAAGAACACAGTCATGAAAATCTTGAGCTTCACATCGCCGCCCGTAATACAATTTCTGAATTTTTTTTACAATTTCTGAATTTTTTTCTCACAATTTCTGAAAGTGTGACGGACAGACGGACAGACAGACAGACGGACAGACGGACAGACAGACGGACAGCTCTCTTATTATAGTATAGATTATGAAGTGTCCTATACAATGCAAGAGTAGCACAATAAGTTTTTCTCCTGTTCTTTTTCGTTTTATTTGAGAATTAGAAATAAAAAGTATAAAATTTCAAATGCAATTTTTGCGGGCCCCTCTCTTTGGCACCCAGGACGGCTGCCGCTTCTGCCATCCCCTAGCTACGCTCCTGCAAATTAGGTCGGATTGATACTGGCGGCGTTGCCCAGCCACGTGTCTTTGGTGTGAGGACCGCATAGCGTGGATAGCGTGTGGCTTTCGGTGTGCGGCGGCCTTAATTAATTTACAATAATAGTCAGTTTCATCCCCATTCAGATTTAGATTCCTATTTCGAAATTTCTACGTCACTGTCGTTTCAATAAGAGGTTCATTCATCCCTATTTCTTCATTATATACAGGGTGTCCCATAAGTCCGATCTCACAGGAAAATTTATTTTAAATTAACTTTACAAAAATAATACATAAGAACTAAAACAAATGAGGGGTCCCGCGTCTTGAGGTACCTAAGCGCCAAAATTAAAATTCGTCAGAAATCGCCTCCAAAGTTCAGCAATATTCTGGCAATAGTATCTCTGTTATTAATTGAGCTAGAACGTTCATTTTTGGCTAAATTAGAGTTCTAAGTATGCTAATGAAGATGTTGATGAGTTTGTGGAATAAATTTTCATATTTTATATATATATTTTTTAAATTTTTAAATTTTCTTATTATGCCGAACTTTGGGTGAACTTTTGGCTGGCGATAGAGGTGAAAAAAGTAGTTCGCTTCATAAGGTTTTCAACCATACTTCGTGTCGTAAGGTCATTATAACCCAAACCACGCGATAGAGGAAGGGTGAAAATAGTGATATCCATCAAAAACACGTCTTCGCCTGTGGTGGCGCTTAGGTACCTTAAGACGCGCGACCCCTCAAATGTTCAAATTGATGTCTTGTTTTGGGACCTTTTTTTTAGTGAGGAAAAGGAGTGACTTATAGTCGTGAGGAAAAGGCCTCCGGAGGCCTTTTCCTCACCAGTGTAACTCACTTCCATATTAGCCATTACATGTTATTCTACCTGCAACAAACAAAGGGTCCCAAAACAAGACATCAACTTCAACATTTGTTTCAGTTCTAACGTATTACTTTTGTAAATTTAATTTAAAATAAATGTATTTTAAATTAAATAAAGTTAATTTAAAATAAGAACCGGACTTATGGGCCACCCTATATATATATATGTGTGTGTGTGTGTGTGTGTGTGAGTGTGTGTGTGTGTGTCCGAACGACACGACTGGGTGAAATATATTTATTTTACTACTTTTTTAGGAGATCCAAACCTCAAATATCAACAATTTCGATAGGATTTCCATCACAGGCGCTCACAAAGCCTATCTGATGGTGACTTTTGGATCACATTGTATATCTAAAACAGGGTGTACAGCTAATAGTCATTGACATCTCAGTATTATGCGAACCATATGGATTCCATTACATTCCATTATAAAATTCATTATGAGTTCCATTGAAATGGCTTCCTCGCGTCATTTTATATTAATTGATTAATTATTTATCAATTAATTATCTTAATTTGTTGAGTGTCCCTTGCAGTAAAATAAAGGAAAGGAAGAATAACTAATAGTTTAAGATTATTTATTAGTTGGATTATATACGAGGGTTAATTAAGTACGGTACGAGTAATTATTTTAATTAATTATAATTATGTCAATGAAGGAGGTATTTAGTCTATAATTAGTTATAATTAATACTCAATTATTTTAATTGCAAAAATACGTGTTAAAGTGAGGTAACGTTTCGGTGTGAACTAATAGCTGTCATCAAGTCTGAATAAGAAATGAGAGATGTTCACAAGGAGTACAATGAGATTGAGTGTCAACACTCTTCCACGTAAGCTTATTAAATCTTCTCTTTTGATGAAGGTCATTCTCTTTCACAACAGTCGAAATGATGTGGTTGTTATTTTAAAAATAGGATTATTATACTTTACAAGTTGTTTTTTCAGTATCTTCGGGTTTCCTTTTTAGGGGGGGGGGGGAGTCTTGTCTGGTTGAGAAAAATTGTGATTTAAAGTTGAGAAAATGAATCTTTCTTCCACGGTTTACGATTGTTTCAACTCTCATTTCTGGTATTTTTTTATCTGTCCTTCATTTTATTCATTATACATTTTGTCTTTATACATTTTGTCTTTATCGTATCATTCACTCGTCAAATTTATCACTTTCTATTATATCTACTGACGACATAATCGGGATATTACATCTCAGACAGCTAATCAACAGAGTCCTCTTGTCCATAGAGACCCTCGCATTCTTTTGCTGACAAGGCATTAAAAACTAAAACACGCATTTCCAGAGGGTACTGAAGATGGCAAGAGGTATAGTATAAAGTTAATACCCTTCATTCGGGAGGGGTACTGCATACTAAAACGGATTAATAACACGATATCTACAAACATTAGAAACATACTGGATTATGGGGAGAAAGACCATATATAATATATATATACACAAACTCAGAATGGTTCCCTGAGAACATTATATGTTAAACACAGACCGTGCATGGAACAAGGAACTCTTCTGGGAAAATTAAATCCACTATAGTCCGAATAAGTAATGGTAAATGACAAATACCATAGTTTTTTCTTTTCATGATTTTAGCCCGACGTGGGCAACGGGTCTCTCCCACGTCGGGCTAAAATCATGAAAAAGAAAAAACTATGGTATTTGTCATTTACCATTACTTATTCGGACTATAGTGGATTTAATTTTCCCAGAAGAGTTCCTTGTTCCATGCACGGTCTGTGTTTAACATATATATATATATATATATATATATATATATATATATATATATATATATATATATATATATATACACACACACGTTACTTCCTGGTCTTAATTAAAGTGAATATTCACCAAGACAATAGGTCTCCCGTATTAACTAAAGTATAGCCATAAGATGCTTTTCAGGAGTTCGAACTATTAACAATTTAATCCTTTAATTAATAAAGAGCGGAGTGAGACAGCCGCTTTACTGTTTTGTTTCTGGTTAACGGAAGTCTTAAATAGGACTTAGGTAAGTCTTAGATAAGACGTCTACGCAAAAAAAAAAAAAGGGGTTAATTAACGAAATTTACTGCACCATCAAAGGTTCTCGACCTTAAGCAAATTAGACAAAATCAAATAAAGAACGGGAATTGCTCCTCATTTCCTTAAAGCGGAAATCGGAACGAAGGAGGAAGTAGTAATAAGGTCGATTAAAATGCATGGCAGGATCGGATAGATGTTCGAAAGAGGGGTAAACCTGCTATGAGCGAAAATGTCTTTTAATTCATTAACCATTCAAATAATCTTCTGATACACACACACATTATATATATATATATATATTATATATAATATATATATAGCTAGTGACACTTTCTGGCACTTTTGGAGATTCTCGTTTTGCCTTCAACAATTCTTGCAGGTGTCTGCTTGTAAGAGTGGGTGCAAGAATTGTTGAAGGCAAAAAGAGAATCTTCGAAAGTGCCTGAAGGTGTCGCTGTAGCTGCAGTTATAACTGTTGCTCATACATATACAGTGTTGTAAAAGTTGCTATACAGTTAGCTATTATTACTAATGTATACTTACATTTTCCCATGTGGGGTCCGGTCTCATAGAAAAATCTATTTTAAATTAAATTTACAAAAGTAATACATTAAAACTAAAACAAATGTTTAAATTGATGTTTTGTTTTGGGACCTCTTTTTTTTGTTGCGGGTAGAATAACACGCAATGGCTAATATGGAAGTGAGTTACACTCCTGAGAAAAGGCCTCCGGCTCAGGCGAAAAAAAAGGTTCCAAAACAAGACATCAATGTGAACATTTGTTTTCGTTCTACTGTATTACTTTTGTAAATTTAACTTAAAATAAGTTATCGTCTGGGACCAGATTGTATGGAACACCCTATATATATATATATATATATATATATATATATATATAAAAAGGGAAACGTTAAGGATTTTTGCTTTTCCAATCCTTGCGCCGTCCCAAAGATGATAAATTATGAGACAGAATCCCTTCTGATGGTCCGCGTTGTCTCCGATTTTCGCTTTATTAATCGGTGAAATGCGTTTTTTTTCTTAAGTGAAAATATGAAGTTCGTTTTTTTTTTATCTATTCAGTTCGAATCACCGAATTCGTGTTCTTTCAAAGGAAAAACCAAGCATTTTCGCTTTCTTCCAAAGGCAAAAACAAGCATATTCGTGTTCTTTCAAAGGCAAACACAGACACTTTCCAATGTTTTCATTCAAATGCAAGAACGAGCATTTTTTGAAAAAGAGGGTCTCTCTTTTCGTGTAAAAATTTATCAACAAGAAATAACGTCACTCATTTTCTAAAATTTTGGACGTTGAAAGCGAAAGAAGACCAAAAATTGGCCACACTTTAGGAAAAATTTTACTCATACACGAATCTACAGAGAATCATTCACTTAGTATTACCCAAAAGACTATGATAAATACATAATATTTACCTATGTGACTGCGGGAGCTCAAATCCGTCGAGAGTCCATGAAATGTGGGGCGTTGGGGTCCCACTAGCAATGCACTTTAGGCTCACTGAAGGGCCGGGCTGGAGTGTCTGCGAGATGAAGCGGTACGAGAGAGAAGGAGCGGCAGCTGCGAGGGTAGAAAAGTGGGCAAAAGGAAGTAAGCAGAATGTTGATTTAGGAGCATAATAATTTAATTAAAACTTTTGGCAGATGTTTCATCATTATAAAAGATAACACAACTTCACCCGAGGCATAAAATGGGAAAAATAAACGGGTAAACATCTCCCCTGTAAACACCTAAATCTTTTACCCTGAAAAATTCGGACAAAGAGAATAACGCAACTTCATTTGTTTTACTCGATCATATAATATTCTCAAACTAATTACTATTTGGCAACTCAGAGTGTATGTAAAGAGTATAGACATGGAGCCAAATTGTATAATATTTTAACTTCTAATGTCATCATCATGATCTAACGTCTCGTTAGCTATAGTTAACGACAGCATCGGTTCTGCGAAACAACCTCACACTTTTAAACGTGAACGTAATATCTGTGGAATGTCTCTCTCTATCTCGCAATAAAATCGACATTTGATTCTTCCAGTTGAAGGAAATCGAGAGTTTTCATCAATGACAGATGAGGTCATTAATGTTGAATGCATGAACCATTAGTGTTAAGGGCGAGGCTACTTGACGATAGGTTATCAGAGATACAGTGGCCAACCGCCCCCTTCATTAAAATCCGGTTAGAAGACTACAGGATCACGACGCGTATGTCATAAATAAAATAGAAAGCGGAATTTTTAATTAATATAAAGTTTAATATGTTTTTGAGACGAGATAAAAAAAAAAGATTTAAAAAAATTTACGAAATGGATTCTCTTGCAATAAATGCCAGATGTCGCCAGAATCTCGTCGTAAATTGATTCAACAAGAAATTTATTTGCTAAATTTTTAACTTTATGACTTTATTAATATAAGAAGCTTAATAATATATGCAAAAAAAAAAAGTTTTGCCTTTTTATGAACAATTTTCTTCTATTTTTATAGCTTATAAACACAGGAAATTGATTTAGAATGTTTTTTCTTTCATATAATTTACGTTTATTGAAAAATATATACAGGGTGTCCCATAAGTCCGGTCTCAAAGGAAATTTTATTTTAAATTAAATTTACAAAAGTAATATACAAGAATGTTCAAAGTGATGGCTTGTTCAGGGACCTTTTTTTTTAGTTGCAGGTACAATAACGCAATGGCTAATATGGAAGTGAGTTACACTCCTGAGGAAAAGGCGGATGAAATTTTATACAAATATAGAGTGTCATGAGCAAGAATCAGGTTTCTACATTAAAGTTTCAGGTCACAGAGAGAGGTTTTCTGTCCCTTGATCATTTGAAATTCAAAAATTAAGTTCACAGCCGAACCGCATTACAAATTAATGTGAGGTTGAATCGCGGAAAAAAGTCCGCCGAAGAAAAAATCTATGGGAACAATACTTTTTTAATAAAATATCCCGATTACTATTGGCTGGGAAATACCTTTATGACACCTTCACTTTAAGAGGTGGAACTGAATGCATTGGTGTTCATTTCCATGAAAGAAATAATAATAATAATAATAATGAATTAGTTCTCCACATTCCCTACTACCTGTAGAATTCGGAAAAAAAAGGCGAAATAAAGCGGAAAAGCGAAATAAAGCTGCGAATATGCTTTACCCTTCTGAATAAATAAATCTTTGTTTATCAATAAAAATAAACGTGCAAGCAAAGATAATTCATAATATATATAGTCGTGTTTTGATTCTGAAAACCCCACAGACCAACCTCTCACTCAGAAATGAAAATTCTTCGCCTGACACATCAGTGTATCTCGTATCTAAACTATTTAAAATTTCACAATTTTTATTGGTTGGTTGGTGGGATTGTTTAACCCCTTTCGCAATATCTAAGGTCATAAGACGGAGGGGACCTACAGCTTTATGCAGGATCCGAACCACTGTTTGCTACATAATCTGAAAGCAAAGGACGGTCTCCCATCGAATTGTACCTACACCTAATGTCACTTAACTTCGCTGATCGACGGGAACGGCGTTATAACACCGGCCACGACGTAGCCGGAGTTGGAGGAAAGGACTACATTAGCTGGTCTGAGCGCTGTGCCAGTTTTTCGCCCTCCTTACTGGTTATTATTATTTAGCGTATAAACAAAAAAGGTCTTCTGTACAGTATAACAATCAATTAACAACAGTAGAAAAAACAACTATGTCGGAACGATATCAATGTCCCCGCCTATATTTATGACGTTCACCTTTGGTACAGGAACCCGACTCTTGCTTATAACGCATCGTCTTGTGATGATCCACAGGTGCATGAAGTTTCATCATTTTATATTAAATGGTTCAAAATTTATGGCATGGACTTCTCTACTTGACATTTGACCTCTATCTGTGACCCGGAAATTTAATGTAGAAACCCGATTCTTACCCAGTACACTCTGTCTAGCGACACTCCATACGTACAGTATATGAAATTTCATCAATTTATATTCAGAGGTTCAAAAGTTATAGCGCCGACACGAAAGTGTAAGGAAAAGACGGACATACGAATAAGGGCAATCCCAGTATGACTCCTCCAAACTAACAAATGGGTCGGGAAAGTAGTATGATGGCATCTGGGGGGGAGACAGAAATTGGATCAATTTGAAAATTTCCTCCTCGCCTTCCTTCGTGAGGGGTCCCACTCCTCCTTAGGGTCCTTTATGAGGCGTCATGATCTTTCATGAGATATATATAAAAAAATAAAGGGCTTTAAAAAATTAAAAAAAAATCTTTTATGGTCTTTCATGAGACAAAAACAAAAAAAAAAAAACACCAAAACAGACAAAAACACGAAAAAGGATAAATTTTCCTCCTGGGGCTGCTCCATGGTCTTTAATGGGAAAAACAAACAAACATTCCCTGACGAGATGTCGAGTAGGAAAAAAATTCATGGTTCATTTTACGCAGCGTTCCGGTACGTTCGATTTCGCGGTCCCCGTTAGTTTTAGCTTTCTGGAAGCGTTCGTGCAGAAGCGGCATTTCTGGAGCGTTAGGTTTCTGCTTATATATATATATATATATATATATATGCACACTGTGTATATATATATATATATATATATATATGCACACTGTGTATATATATATATATATATATATATATATATATATATATAATTAATAGGGTTGCCAAGTCAACAGATCTTGAATAAAGGACACTTGCACGCTACCATATATTCCATTGCTTATCATGATAAAAATTTACTTGTGCAATATTTTTTACAATTTCTTTATTATATTCATAGATAAAATATGTCTGGAAAGTTGCATTGTATAATTTGTATAATATTAGTAAAGAAATTGGAAATATTTTTGTTTTTTGGTCTTTTTTCTAAAAAATCACTAAAAAAAATGTCTTTCGTGAATTTTTCTAAAAAAGGCGCTAAGACATGCGTAATGAGTGAACGCTTTAATGCATAAGGTTATTAGAAAAAAAAATTAGACACGAACAAGCGTTAACTTTCAGTAGCGCGACACGTAAAATAATGTTTTCTAACTTTCTAAGAGAGGGAGGGAAACCTAGTATATAATTAAGTATTCTTACCTAAGTATTCATCTGAAGATATTCTTCAACTCATAAAAAATAGAATCACGTCAAAAACTCATGAAGCCGGTTTAATATGACAAGTTGGCAAGGCACAAAAAATATGTTAGCGAACGGGCAATGGGGGCAGGATTGCCAACTCTGATTTACTAGAAATCACATCTGAATGTTGAATCTCACTTCTCCCGATTAACGAATTAATAAAGTTTGAAAACATCTCCGTCTCGAATTTTTAGTGATGAATAAAATTTTGAGAGTCAATTACTGAATTAAAGGACATATGGCGTCCTTTCCTAGTAAATGAAAACGTATATATTATGTGTATGAGAACTGTAGTGTCTGACAATTAGCAAAGATTTCCTTAACGCCGACCGTGGCCTTATGGAACACATGATCTTGATAAACGAGCCTTGCAATCTGAAAGATTATTTTGGTTTAAATAGGAAAAACCATAAAATAAAATTCCATAGTAGACAACCTATCTAATTCGAAGTCGTATAAGAGCTCAAAAAATACATCAGAAAGCCTTAGAAATCATTTTTGGCCAACTGTGTGTAAACTCATCGTTTCGGCTTAGTATAATAATACCGATACCACATAAAATAAAATTAGAATAAATACATTTAACTCAAACAAATTTTGTCTTGTTCTAATATTTGTATTACGAAATAGATCTAGAAATTATCAACTAAATTAATTGAAATTTCATTTATCTAATCCAAGGAGAAGCTAATATATTTCAATCCATTCGTATAGTAACATGGTAACAATCATCAAAAACAGCATATAATTATCATCATCAATATCATAGCTAATTATATATATATAATATATATATATATATATATGGTTATTATTGAATGTTTCACCAACAGTTACCTTGAACCTCCACAATAAGGTAAGTTTAGCACATATATATTATCATGGGGAGGTCTGGGGGGCGAAGCCCCCCGATTAGCACACGCAATCGGAGAACACACGGGTTAAGGTTGTTAGGTTAGGTTATATATATATATATATATATATATATATATATATATGTGTGTGTGTTCCTAGCCCGTTTGGTTTTTGTTAATATCCAAAATACATTTTTCTAATGTATTTTGGTGTTTGGTTCATATATGACCTTCATTTCTAGCGAAAATGAACCAAAACAGGAAAAAAATTTTGTTTATAATTTTGTTTCGGTTCATTTGCGCAAGATATGAAGGTCATATTTGAACAGAACACACGAAAATACATTAGAAAAATGTATTTTGGATATTAATTTCAGTGTTAGTGAAACATTCAATAATTACCATATATATATATATTATATATATATATATATATATATATATATATATATATCAGCCCTTTTAAAAAAGACTAGGCTGAACATGCGAATACATGCAATTTATATTTTATAAATTCAAATATCGATGTTTACCTTCATTGTCATATAGTTCATCCAGTTAACCTATAACTGCTGTTCTAAGCTATGTATCTGTAAGATAAATTTAAAGAAATGCCAGCACTAATTCATCCATTTATATCACTAGTTACGTCAAGTTGTGTAATGTAACTTTAAAACCATGAAAATACATTTGCAATAACTCAGCCTCGCCATGCATATTCGGATAGATTCAAATACTGAATCATCAAATCCGTCTCTAAACATCCACTTAAACATTATTATTATTATTATTATAATTATTATTATTATTATTATATATGTACAAGATTATTTAAATTAAACATTTGATTTCCTTCAAAACAGTTGGCAACTCAATCTTTTAACGTAGGCATAATTCTCGTGTGTAATTTGTTGTTTCCGATTACTTGTTGTTACATGTATTTTTATTTTATTTTGATCGTAGTTCTTTTTAGTCAGAGAGCTAGGGCTATGAACTCCATCATAAGGAAAATAGCGATCATGCTAATATTATGTTGTTTTATGCTTCTATTTCAAATCCTACGGTCCTATTAGGCTTAACAACAACATACCATTAACAATATATAATGCACACACACACACAAACATAATATATATATATTATATATATATATATATATATATTATATATATATTATATATATATATCACACAATAACCAGCGGAGTAGGTTTGTGCCAAAAAAAAAACTTTCTTAATATATGCAATTAAAAGAAAATGGCTACCGAGTTTTACGGGGATACTCGGATATTTCTATGACATGCGTTCTAAACAGAGCTTCTCTCCCCTCATACTCATGATTATCTTTGATTTATCAACACCCAACTGTAAAATACTTGGCCAAAAGCTACAACTTTAACATAACTACATTTTGCATCACCGGCAAAGATTAATTTATTTATCCTCGTATTTGCTATACAAAAACGACAAACAAAACAAAACATCTTTATTGCGGATTATTCACAATCCATAGCCACTTAACCTAACATACAACCACAATCTTACGTATTATACACTGAACTTAATACAAAAATAAGGCCAACATAGCCACTTAACCTAGTATACTGGCATACTGTTTGATTAATTATCTGGCAATTTTATGTATATTGTTATTAGACGAGACATCATTAACTGAAAAAGGTCATTTGTATAGGCAGGAGAAAATAATTGTAGCTTAATTAAAAAAGCAGAAATTATGAAAATAAAAGTTTAATAAAAATGCTGATGAATTATGGGAAGCTGAGTTCGGATATGATTTTGTGCAGACTATATTGGAGACTATACTGGAGAGTGACGGCTGAGTGGAGATAAACAAAACAAAACATCTTTATTGCGGGTCATTCACAATCCATAGTCACTTAACCTAACACACAAGCACAATCTTACGTATTATACACGAAACGTAATACAAAAATAAGGCCAGCATAGCCATTTACCCCAACATACAAATACAATCTTATTATAACACAACTTAATATGCATATATAATCTTTGCTACATTACAAAATAAGGTATTGTAAACCAGCAGCTGTCTGAACCAAGACTGCCATATAGGTGAGAGGTACACAGTATCTGAAGACAGGACATTGCACAATAACACATTAGAGCTGTTTTGGACCCTATTAATGAAATTATATGTACATATTCTTCCGGATTAACATTTCGCTGGTAGGTAGGTTACGCGTAGTAAACATAAAACTGGCACTGCACCATTTTGGTTCCCTACGTAGCACACGAAAAATATTATAAGCAACAGAGAGTTTATTCATACTATACAATATGTACTATACAATAATCAACTCTTGTCTCGAAGCAGTTATTCCAACAATATACACATTAACCATCAGAGGGTAGAACAGAGAAACGTACAAGTTATCTTTCCAATCGACCATTGTGACTATTTCTGTTGTCAGTTTCTGTACAAACGGCAATAAGGAGACCTTTTTACAAACAATATACGTACATAATCAACCATGCACTTTTACACATGTAGAGTATTTAATACCTAAAGCTTAATAACTATCCATGCATATTTACACAAGTCATGTCTAAAGGCATATATATATATATATATAATATATATATATATATATATATATATATATATATATATATATATATATATATATATATATAAGGAGGAGCTTGTAGGCGTCATTCCAACAGAAGACAGGAAGTGTCTGAAGCCGGTTTCTCCCACTCTCCTCCTTAGCTGATCTTTTTCCGTGTTTCATCTACCCTGTGAGCAGCGCAGCATGCTCTCAAACACATACATCTCTCCATATTCCTCACTACATATACATGCAGCTTACACACTACATAGGTTTTTCCAAACAAGTATAGTTTTCAGCAGCCTCGGAGATTCGGAATTGGTCCCTCTTTCTTTCCTGCATCGTATATATTACCAAGCAAGTCTCTCTACAGTTTACATGTTTCCTCATTGTCTAAAATTTATAAAGTTCTTTCTTATTGCTTTCCTTATTGTACCGGACAGCACAACCAATTTTTTAAATGGTATTTAAGTATTATGTTGAGCTACATAGCTAGATAAGCCCCGCCACAGCTTAATTTCTTAGCATAATCATGAAACAAGATTATATTATTCTTTATAATTCTTTTTAGTACCTTACCTACCAACAAATGTTAAACCAATGCTGTTGTAATTTCCTCGCTTCCTTTCCGCGAATGGACACCACATCAGCATAGCAACCTCTGCATAATTAATCATTTCAAGTACCAGACTACATCTTTCTTTCATGAAACCAACCAGCTATTTAAATTAGCTAATATTCCGTTGTTCACCACAACAGTTGGCAAGACATTTCAAAAGCCAGCCTTGTAATAAAAGAAAGTTTACAAAAAAGTATTTTTATATTTCTACCAAAGTGGATGGCTTGCTAGTTTAAACTGATTCACATCCTTCAACAAAAACTTTTACAGCCTTTTACCAAACCTGTTTATATATATATATTAGTGATGTAGGTCACATCCGCATCCGCATCCGCGGAACATCCGCACATTTTCTCGCATCCGCATTCGCATCCGCATCCGCACTTTGGACTGCGGATGTCGTGCGGATGTGGACCGTTGAGATAAAACGTCATTAATAAGCGGAAATTATCAAATTCTACTATAATAATAGAACTAGTTCATTGTGCGCAAAAGTGATGCAAGCGACAAGACGAGAGGCTGTTCTTGTATGAAGTTACTCTCTTGCAACCAGTGGCGGATAGCCCTATAGGCTGCACAGGCTGAAGCCTAAGGCCCGGATGTCTTAGGGGCCCGCCAAAAATATGTGTATAAGTAAAAAAAAACAATCAAACAAAAGTATTTATTTCGGAAAATGAGATACATAAAAATTGAAATACATATAGTGTGTCCGTAAAGTCATGGTGGGATTTTAAATAGCTATATTATTGCAACGAAACATGATAATGAGATGAAAAAAAGGCAAATTGAAGAACAACTCTAAAAGAATAACTTTATTTAACGTAGTTCGATATGGGCTCCTCTGGTAGCCCTGCAGACATCTAGGCGGTGATTCAATTCCAGCCACACACGCCCAAGAACATCAGGAGTGACGGATGCGATAGCTTCCGTGATTCGCTCGTGCAAGTGATGAATATCCCTAATGGGTACACTGTACACGCTTTGCTTGACGTAACCACACAAATAAAAGTCCAAAGGTGTCAGGTCCGGAGAGCGTGGAGGCCATGGCTTCCATCCTCCTCTTCCTATCCATCTCTGTGGAAATTTTTCATTAAGGAATTCTCGAACAACGTTGGCATAGTGCGGAGGAGCACCATCTTGCTAAAAGATGACATTATTGTCAATAAATTGGGGTACTGCAAAATGTTCCAACATAGCGAGGTAGTTGTGTGACGTCACAGTGGGTTCCGCGAAGAAAAATGGGCCAATCACTCGATCTCATGCTAGAGCACACCACACATTAACTTTCGGGCTATTACGCTCATGTTCAACATAGGCATGTGGACAGCCTAGACTAACTACAAGATACAACTTTGAGAGTTGTTCTTCAATTTGGCATTGTTTCATCTCATTATCATGTTTCGTTGCAATAATATAGCTATTTAAAATCCCACCATGACTTTACGGACACACTGTATAATAATAGAAATATTTAAAATTGTAATTTGCGACATTTTTTGCCTGCGAATTCATTAATAATATCCTGACAGTCAATTTTATGCAAATGCTCCCACTCGATGTGCATCAATTATGATATTTGTAGCCAAGCCACAAGTCACAGCGCTGTAAACACGTTCAACCACGTTCACACTTGTTTTGTGCGCTATTATGCATTACTCCCTCAATGAAAATTAAATTTTTATAGTATATGAATAAAAGGGCCCGATCATACATACTAAGCCTAAGGCCCAGAAAATGTTAATCCGCCCCTGCTTGCAACCTACTTAGATCCACGTTACAAAGCTAAGTTATTTTCACCTAGTACATTAGAACGAGTTAAATCATCACTTGGCAAAGCAGTTGAAGAGCTTCAATCTCTTGAATCTGTCGCTTCGCCACCCACCAAAAGAATAAAAGTTTCAGTGACAGAACCAACACCTTCAACAAGCAAATCTATCACAGAATCTGTCTCTCAGTTTCTTGAGTCAAGCAGCAATGACGAGACCTACGCGATGTCAAAAGATGTAGTAAAAATGATCGAGAGCTATCACCAAGAAAAACGCCTGGCTGCATGTGACAATCCTATTAGTTGGTGGAAAAATACGCAGAATATCTATCCATACTTGAGTAAACTTGCGAGGAAACATTTAGCCTGTCCTCCAACAAACGTACCAAGCGAGAGATTATTTAGCAGTGCTGGATTAATATATGATGAAAAGAGAAACAGACTGGCAGCAGAAAAGGCAGAAAAATTAATGTTCCTTAAGCATAACCTTCCTATAATTAAGTTTGTATATTAAACGATGAACATCTTAGTTTACTTTATTTTAATTACTCATTTATAAATATGCCTAATAAAACTTTAAACTTAATATAAATAATTATCAAGCTAATTAAAGATCTCTTTCTATAAGGGTGGAGGTTGGGGAAAGAGGTCGGTGAGGTGCATTTGAGTTGGGTTCACATCCCGCATCCTGGTAACACAATTATGGTTTCTAATTGTGGCTGAAACTCGACAAAATATAACGAATTTATTTGCAGACGAATTCACTAATTGATTTCTATATTAGTTAGATGCTTGATATTATTTTAATGTTCAGAGAAAAGTACAGCAATTATTGTACAATTAATCAATTATACTACATTATAGCTACAGCTCTCTCTATATAATAACTTATTATATACGTTAAACACAACAAATCTCGAATATATCCTAAAAAATAACGAAAATGTAGACATCCGCATCCGCATCCGCGGATGTCGAAATCAAACATCCTCATCCGCATCCGCATCCGATATATATATATATATATATAATATCAGGTCATCCCATAAGTAATGTCGTTTTTTACGATAGATTAAGTTTAAACTAGTCCTACTCGGTTTAAGCATAAATTTTCCGAAGGTTATATCTAAGAGGAGATCTATCGTGTTTCGCTACATACTTTACAGACCTTGACCAGTGAAGACGTGTGTTTCGCTTTATGTGAACCTCTCATAAACATGGCGGTATCAGAAGAGCATATCAGGCTTTACGAGTTCAAAAAAGGGAATAGTGTTACTGAAGCAACGCGAAACATTCAGAAAGTTTATGGCAACGATATTCTGCATGTGAGGAAATGTCAAAGATGGTTTCAAAAGTTTAGGAATGGTGACTGCTGTTTGACAGATGCAGCACGCTCTGGACGCCCTGCTGAGTTTGATGATGACCTGCTGTTAGCCGCACTTGAAGAAGACTGTTCAACAACTGTCGAAGAATTGGCCCAGAAACTCAATTCATCCCCGTCCACCATCCATCGACATTTGCAACAACTCGGGAAGGTGCCTAAGTTAGGAAAATGGGTGCCACATGAATTGTCGGTCGACAATCTGAGGGTGCGGGTAAACATTAGCACAGCTCTTCATTCCCGTGAACTCTAAGATCCGTTTTTGCACGTTTAGTGACTGGTGATGAAAAGTGGATACTGTACCAGAATGTTAAGCGCCGTCGACAGTGTGTTTGTGCCGGAGAACCAGCGACACCACAGCCAAAACCAAATCTTCACCCTCGGAAGGTGTTGCTTAGTGTTTGGTGGGATAAAGGTAGTGTATAATACACTTTGAAACCTTACCACACAACCAAATAATCACCGCTCAAGTCTACTGTCAACAACTGGATCGATTGAACACTGCACTAAAAGAAAAGAGACCTTCTTTGGTTAATCGGAAAGGAATCATGTTCCACCACGACAACGCACGTCCTCATACCGCTCGGATCACTTCTGCAAAAATTGAGGAGCTTGGGTGGGAAAAACTTTCACATCCTCCATATTCTCCGCATCTAGGAGAATTTGTCTAAAATAATTCGTCTAAAATACAATTTGTCTAAATCAATTTGTCTAAATCAATTTGTCTAAACAATTTGTCTAAAATAGTTTGTCTAAAATCAATTTGTCTAATAACAATTTGTCTAAAATACAATTTGTCTAAAAATAATTTGTCTAAAATACAATTTGTCTAAACAAACAATTTAATATAATATGGCATACAAATTGTTGCCTGATGTACAATGCTATTTATTACTTGCCACGCCCCATCTTAAAAGGTTACCTCTTGTGCGGAATAGTACATCGAAATAGTTTGTCTAAAAATAATTTGTCTAAAATACAATTTGACTAATAACTGAAGATAACTAGAAATGCATTTGTCTGCTTGATAAATTTGGAGTGAGGATGAAAAGATTGAAAATGGGTTGATTTTATTTCATAATATACCTAACCTAACCTAACCTAACCTAACTGGGTTATGGGTTCCGGGATAACTGATTTCGATGTACTATTCCGCACAAGAGGTAACCTTTTAAGATGGGGCGTGGCAAGTAATAAATAGCATTGTACATCAGGCAACAATTTGTATGCCATATTATATTAAATTGTTTGTTTAGACAAATTGTATTTTAGACAAATTATTTTTAGACAAATTGTATTTTAGACAAATTGTTATTAGACATCAGGCAACAATTTGTATGCCATATTATATTAAATTGTTTGTTTAGACAAATTGTATTTCAGACAAATTATTTTTAGACATTGTATTTTAGAGAAATTGTTATTAGACAAATTGATTTTAGACAAACTATTTTAGACAAATTGTTTTAGACAAATTGATTTAGACAAATTGTATTTTAGACGAATTGTTTTAGACAAACTCGCCTGATTCGATATTCTCCAGACCTTGCGCCTTCAGGTTATCATCTCTTCAGGAGTCTGCAAAACTATCTTGACGAGAAACAGTATACTTCTTTAGATGACCTACACACCAGTCTTTGTACGTTTTTTGCCTCAAAACCGCCTGAATTTTATAAACATGGCATTGAAAAGCTTGTAGGACGTTGGCAGAGTGTCATTAATTCCGATGGAAAATATATACTAGATTAAAAAGTTTCAGTCGAGTTTTTTTTGTCCTTCAAATTCCGATCTAAAAAAACGACATTACTTATGGGATGACCTGATATATATATATATATATATATATATATATATATATATATATATATATATATATATATATATATATATATATATATATATATATATATATATATATATATATTAGGCCGGGTCGGAAATGGAATATTTTTTACTGCTTAAAAAGTACACTATGTGAGAAGTTTCATTTTATCTTCTTAAATTAAAAATCAAGCATGTGCTACCCTACTACCCCTATCACATGCTCCTCCCTTTTTTACCTTCATATTTGCATATGTTTAATGTTGTTATGTGTTACATGATAAGTTGTTTGTTTAATGCTTGATATTTTTATGTAAGTAATTTGTATTTGCTTTAATTATAACTTGAATTATCATAAATTATAAATTACATATAATTTTATTTTACTTCTGAATATAAACTATGACTACTAGAATAGGGTGTGTCAATTTTGTCAACTTTTTTCAAATCAATTTTGGTAGTGAAAATATAGTCTTTTCATGTCAAAACTTGAAATTGGCCAACCAAAATGAAATAAAATAACCCTTACCTACATCAATTTTACCTCAAAGTTTCAGAAATTGACTCTTTTACTAAATAATAGGACATAAATTGATTAACTATTCATCTGTCACAGAATTATCCCACTGATCGCATATGGAGTGTTTTCAAGGTCATATAGTTGTTGTACAATGTACAAGTCACAACATGAATAGAACTGTCCCTCACTCTCAGTCCTCAGTTGCCTCTTAGATGTCATAGACGGTAGTTTGCTGTTATTGCTCTTGTACCTACTTCATAGTTATTCTACTAGACCAGTGGTCGGGGAACGGGAGTAAATTACCCAAATGGGGTAAATTTAAAACTTTTGGGGGTAATGCGTGCGGTATGAGAGACACTTTGTGCTGATATTTTTTCGTATATTTTTATTTTATTTGTTACATAAATGTGGCGTTATTCTAAATTTTAGAATATTACGAATTTACGTCCTGATTACGTCCTCAAATATATTTTGGGGTAATACCCAAAAAAGTTCGCCGACCACTGTACTAGACGAATACTACAGTTCAACTGTAAGTATGGATTATTGATTATTACAATTATTTATTATTATCATATTCTTCTGTCTAATTATGTTGTAATCCCATGAAATATTTTTTTATTGAATTTTAGAACATCGAATGACTAAACTTTGAAACATCGTAATTGATATAAAATACTTAAATGTTTTTCTTTCTTTTCAGATATTCCTGAGATGCCAAAATTGAAGACAAGAGGTCAGTCGTCATGCCACTTGAGCCTGTTAGTCGGTACAGGCAAGGAGCTTCCCGTATCAGAACTACCAACAGTGCGAGACATGCTGAGACTAGGGTTACTCCTTCGTGAACAAAATACAAAGGATAGAAGGAACTACACAGAGAAAGAGCTCATAAGGGACATGATTCCCCCTCTTCTGCATCAGTGGAAAAAAGCTAATGTGTTATTCAAACCACCTGTACTCAATCAGTATAGAACTATTGAGCTAAAATTAACAAAGCTGTGGCACAAAGCAGTTGACATCACTTGGTAAAGGAAAACTAGCAAAGAAAAATAAATTTCTGCACACACTTGATACTCTTCTTGACATTTTTAACTGCCAGTGTCCCATAGAGTTGTGTTCTGAAGCCAATTGTTCTCCCTCATGCAGAAGAGAACCTCACCCTCACATTGATTGTCGCTGTCCTCGTGAGAAGAAGATCTCTGTTTTGGAGCTGGCTTTCATAAAGGCGCAAAGAACAAAGGCAGAAGGCCAAGGAAGTATGCAGATTGGTTCGGCAGATTATTCAGAAACCAAAAAACAGATGTTATTGCTAAGAAAAAAGAGAAAATCCGAGAGAGGGAAGAAAGGAAGAAAAAGAAGAGTGAAGAAGCCATCCAAAGAGATGAAGAGCTCTATCAAGAGGTTTCTCACTTCTTTGAAAGCTCTTCAGATGAACAGAAAGAAGCAACATCAGATGATAGCTCCAAAATGCCATCTGAACCTTCGCCAAAGAGAATGAAATACAACACTAAAGACATCTCGAACATTGCCCTTGCCAGTATTCGCCACCATACGGGGCTACGAGAGACTGCAGAGATTGCCACTGCCGCTTGGATAGATGTAGGCCTCATCAGCCGAGAGGATACATCCTTAGTGATAGATCATAATAAGATAAGAGAGCACAAGAAAAAATAATGAAGGAAATATCTGATCAGCATGAAAAAGATTTGAAGGAGGAAGGTCTCTCTTGCCTTTTGCTTGATGGAAGAAGAGATGACACAAAAGTTCTCCTAGAGGTAGAGGGAATGGACAGAAAGTTTCCCGGTCTCATCAAAGAAGAAAACTACTCTGTGTGTTCCGAACCTGGTGGCCACTATTTGTTTCACTTTGTTCCTGAAGCAGAAGTAGAAGGCAAGAAACATGCAGAGGCAATTGCTGATCAATATATGTTGGCTTCAAGAAAGAAGACTTGACAGTTCACTGCAGGCCGTTGGTGGAGACTCAACTGCGGTGAACACTGGATGGCAGGGCGGTGTTATGACGCATTTAGAGAAAAAACTTGGAAGAAGGCTTGTTTGGATTGTTTGTGATTTGCACACAGGGGAACTACCTCTTCGTCGTCTCATCCAGGAACTTGATGGTCCTACAAAGAGCAACAACAAGTGGTCAGGCCCCTTGACAACATGCTAGATGAAGCAAACGGAATTAGAAGTAAATACAAAATTTCCAAAGGTCGAAGTAGGCCCTCCCCTTCCAGTGTTGTCTGAAGAAGTTATCAAAGACCTCAGCACAGATCAATCTTACGCTTATCGTATTGTTCAAGCAATCAGATCAGAGAGTTGCCTCAAAATCTGGCTCTCTTGGAAATTGGACCCGTAAGTCACAGTCGTTGGTTAACTACAGCGATTCGTTTCTGCAGGATTTGGGTTTCCAAACATGCACTGAAGGGCAAAATGCTACAGAATTTGATGTTGATTGTTGAATATTATTGGTTTTATCTTCCTCACTCGTTCAATGTAAAACTTAATCCAATGTGGATGGAGGGGCCCAACCACATCTTGTTTCAATACAGCTACTGAGAACCCAAAGGAAAGTAGTGGTGGACATCGTGTTACCTGTGGTGAGAAGGTCCGCTTGGTATGCTAGGCCAGAGGCAGTTTTGCAAGCAATACTCTGTAGCCAATGTACCAAAGAGCGAACTGAGGCTGTGGAAATCATTCTAAAGCTTAGAGGAACATCACTAGATGATGACCAGCTGGGAGACTGCTCTGTTCAGACAAGGACGGTACCTCCGATAAACGTCAATGCCACGAAATTGTCAGAATTAGTTAACTTGAGTTCGGAAGTTTTGGAGCCACCACTGACAACATGTATAGCAAAGAAAGATTTAACACAACTTAAAGAGGCCCCAATGCAAGTGCCAAAGTGGCCTTCTCACACTCAGAGTGTGGAGAGATGTGTGAAAATGGTCACAGAAGCAGCTAATCAAGTTTACAGTCACGAGAGGCGAGAAGGCTATATCAAAGCGCAAGTAGCAAGCCGAATGCTGATGTCAAGGAACCGCAGCAAAAAGGACATGACTGCATTGGTTACTTTCAAATAAAGACTCTGAATGATATCTTATTGCCATTTTAAATGTTGATAGGATGTTTACGCACATTTGTTATTTTGTTACGAATTTACGGAAAAATTGAATTTTTGAATTAAAATTGATGTAGGTAGGAGTTATTTTTTATTGTTTTTGAAGCAAGGATATTATTTTGTATGTCAAATGATTACATTAAATTGCTACCAAATCACATGATTTTCAATTTAGTTATTTCACCCCCAAAATTGACACACCCAACTACTAGAAGCAAGTCCTCAAATGCAGCCTTTGGATATCCTACGGAATTCCCAGCAGCCATGATTCCTTCAAAAGCAGATGTTGTGAGACACTACCTTTTTGTGCGCCGTCGTGAAGAAGCTAAATCAAAAGGATCAGCAACTGCTAATGATTGTTACAGGGTTGTTGTAAAAGATATTGAAGACATTTGGATGAAATTTTCTTCTCCTACGATTAACACCAAAGGTAGCTATCTATCTTAAAGTCAAGAGAGATAGATAGAAGCAGCCTCAAAATTGAACAAGGTACCGTTACATCGAATAAATGAAAGTTCTGCCTTAAAAGTAGCTCAGTATGATGAAATGTTTGATATATCTTCTTGTGAATGCTATGATAAGGGAAATGATAGGAAATCTTGCAGGTGTAAGGATAAAATACCAATGGCAGAATGGGAGTCTCTTGTGGGTCAAAAACAAAGAAAAATCAGTTATGACCAATTAATCGCATAGCTAGTTCAACAAAGAAGAGATCTTTAGCAAGAGCCCAAGAAGCACAAAACCGTCAACTAAAAGCACAAGAAGAAAGGCCGATTTAGAATTGATTGAGAATATTCAGAACAGGCACTCCTATAAAAACCTAGCATTAACAGCAGATCGTTATCGTGTAAGTTGTAGAGCTGCAGCTGCAATAGTCAATGCAGCTTTAAAAGATATGAGGATCCTTAACCACCCCAACATGCTTGACAGAAAGAAATTAGAAAGAGAAAGAAATCGCATGGGTGAAACAAATACTTTTAGGTCTAAATCTGAAAATCTGAAGATGGAGTGCCTTGGATTTGATGGAAGGAAAGATAACACATTAACTAAAAGTGGAAAGATAAAAGAAGAACACTATGTTATTGTGAAAGAACCTGGAAGCATCTATGTAGACCATGTCATACCAGATAATGGAACTGCTCGCTGCATAGCAGAAGAGTTGATAACTATTATTACAGACTCGAACAGCACAGATACTATCAAATACAGGAAAAATTGGTGGAGCCATAAAACTGGTTGAAATTCATCTTAACAGACCAGTGCAGTGGTTGGTGTGCCTCTTGCATTTGAATGAGCTGCCTTTTATGCACGTCTACAAAGCCATTGATGGTAAAATAACAGGTTCAAATACTTTCGTGGGTTCAACTGGGAATAAACTGAAAACAGATTTAACAAAATTTGGAGGTAGCCAAATATTCTCGCGTAAAGGGAAACATTAAAGAAATTCCAGCAAATGTTGTGAAGGAGCTAAGCAGTGATCAAAGATATATCTATGATGTGTGTCTGGCAGTGCAAACTGGAGACACTTCTCAAGATCTGTCCGCTCGATCCCCAGGTACCCTTCACCATGCTCGCTGGCTAACTCTAGCCAACAGGGTCCTTCGATTATATATCTCAACGCCAAATCCCGATAAAAACCTTCAGGGTGGTTTTGGATAAAATCTCATCCTAATGCAACTGATGGTGCATATAACTTTTGGCATTTAATGTGCTTGCTTCGAAAATTAGATGAACAACAAAGATCAATCATAGAACCAGTATTAAAGAATAACGCCTACTTTGCCCACCCAGAAAATATACTCAATGGTAACTGACAAGAGACTAGAAATTAGGGAGCAAGCTATTCAGAAAATCATCCTTTCAAGAACAGGATTTTCAGGTACTAGAAACTTTGAGCTGCCTCGAACCCTCAATTTCCAATCGACTGACTTCACCGAGATGCTCGATTGGCAAAAAAGAGATCATAACTCCTCCACCGCTGCTAAACAATTTTAGCGACGATGAGATACTACAAGCTCGATGTAAGCCACTGGAGATAGCTTCTTTTCCATGCCGCAGTCAAAGTGTGGAAATACAGTGAACCTAGTAACAAAGGCATGTCAGGAAAGAATAGGATATGACAACCGTCAAAAGTTTATCTTAAACTCATTAGAATCAAGGCGAAAACTGCCCAAGTTTGAATGGAAGGCCCAATGGAATGAGTAAGAAACATATGAAATAAAATTTTCTAATGATATTGAAAATTTCTTCCCTTTTGATATGATAAGGAACAATGAAAAAGTGAATTGAATTTTAGCACATTTATTATGCTTCTAATTTTTTTTCTGAATATATTGTTGTACTTAATTAATTTTCCTAATACTGTACATTATTAAATATTATACGTTAATAAAGATTTATGTCATCAAAAAACCTGAATGTAGAGTAAGTCTCGTATAAATGGAATATTTTTCAATATAGGTCAAAAAGTGAAAAATTATGCCAGGGGTAGGAGCCTTTAAACAGCGAAAATAATTTATGAAGAGGTTCCTGTGTTCCATTCAAACCCCTCACAATATGTACCATTTCAATATAAAATTTCGACCCGGCCTAATATATACAGGGTGTCCCTAAAGTCTGGACACATAGGAAATATCACTAACTATAACTAACTATATGTTATTGTTATTATTATCTTAAATTCATGCAACTGAGGCCTAAGGTAGGCCCACATCGAATCAGCAACCCTGAGGTAGGACCAAATAGGACCTCCAAGTCCATAACTTATGGACTTGGAGGTCCTATTTGGTCCTACCTCAGGGTTGCTGATTCGATGTGGGCCTACCTTAGGCCTCAGTTGCATGAATTTAAGATAATAATAACAATAACATATAGTTAGTTATAGTTAGTGATATTTCCTATGTGTCCAGACTTTAGGGACACCCTGTATATATATATCGCAATCATCAAATTTTCAAGTCTGAGCTAAAAGAAACAAATCTAACCTTAATGTACACAGTCAATATTTTTATTTTTCATTCTAAATTAACGCCTTTTCGTAATTCACATAACAAATTATGCTGTCCTTACATTTTCCCAGTCGCTCCGTCGGCTTAACATTATTAAATGTTTCAGTATTCTATCATTACAGCCTTTTACAATCAAGAGTGCAAAGCAACTCTTTAACAGACACAAATGTAGGCTAATGAATCCTTTAATTGTGCGAAGCTCCATCTACTTACAAGATTTCTCCTAAAAAATGATATCACCTTCCCTTAGTGAAATCATATATTAAAGATGATGTAACAAGTGAGCGCCTAATCATAGCTGTACTGAAACATCTGTCAACTACACGTTCAGCTGTAGACCCATTGACCAAACATTCCCATTATATAAGTAACCCAAAGGTATCTTATTGCTTATAAATCTTGGCGTTCTTAATAATTGACAATGAAGACCTTTAAATTTTCAGCCTCTTTTTTCCAGCTCATAAACGCAATAAGAGGCACCACTTTCGCACCAAGCATCGTGTGTGTGTGTGTGTATGTATGTATGTATGTATATATATATATATATATATATATATACAGGGTGGGCCGTAAGTTTCCATACATAGGAAAAATAAACATTTTTTTATGGACAACCATTTTTATTTATATAATATGCTCTACATGGTTGCCATTGTTTTGAAAACACATTTCAATACGTGTTCCCCACTGTTGATGAACACGCATTAGCACAGTTGACGTTATGCTTGTAATGGCGTTGGTGATACGTTCCTTTAGATGATTTATGTCTCGTATCTTTTCCTGATACACCATGGCCTTCAAGTGCCCCAAAGATAGAAATCAAGGGGGGTGAGATCTGGGGATCTGGGAGGCCACTCCACAGGACCAATTCAATTCGTTGCTCTTTCGTCAAACGCATATTTTTAGGGTATCTGAAACATAAAAACAAACGTTTAATTTTTCCTATGTATGGAAACTTACGGCCCTACCCTGTATATATATATATATATATATATATATATATATATATATATATATATATATAATATAACGATAATAACAACTATATCAGCTTAATAACCAATACATTAATTTGTCACTAAACAAAAAAAAAAAATTATATATATATATATACATACGGCAAAAGTAGTTTGAAGATTTATTTCATTTCATGACCGACTATAATCAAACATTTTCGATCAGTTTGCAAATTGCATATATTTAGACAAAAAGTATTAGGTATTACACTGGTTTCATGTCAATATCAGCATGCTTCACTGCCCTTTCAGTCAGTGTGACCTTGGATCGTACCAGAACTATGGTCTTGGCAAAGTACAGTGTGTTAAATTTACCAAACAAGGATAACCTATGTTCAGAACTCTGAACAATTCCATAGGCAACATCAACTAAATGTAATTGATCACACCTTTCTTTATGTACATGCAATAGCATCAAATGGTTGAGCCTTTTCTGAGTCGTGTTTGAATTCAGATAAGTTTTAATACGCACGAGACTACTAAACGAGCTCTCACTACAGGTAATGGTGGCTGGCATCACTATAATTAACTTTGCTTATGTGATCACAGTGGAGATAAAAGATTACTGGCCAGGTGTCAGTGATTTGTGTGTATGTAACTACATCACGTAGGATTAACTGCTCAAGGGTACCCGTGAACACAAAGTTGGTACTGAAGGTTGCTAGATATGTATGTAATTTTACATGAAGGAAGTCTGAGCCCCAGAATGAGGTTACACTCTCTAATTCTGCTCGTGTGTAATCTAATATTAAAAACATTTCTTGGGATTGTATAGTTCTTATCTCTCATGTATAATATTGGTTTCTTTGTATGGTATTGGTATAGTGCCTTCAATGGTGACCTTGTATTTGTCATGTCAGTAGTGATAATTTAAGATTAATACATGTTTTAATTATAATAATACTTATTTACTTATTTATTATTATTAATTAATAACAACTAGCTGTTTATTTTTAATAAGAGCTCAGTAAAGCCTAAAGCTTAAGGGCCAAATTAAATAAAATAAATAGTCGAGTTTCGCAATTATTCATGTCATTGTAAATTGAAATGATTGTATTTATTTTATTAATAAAGGTTATTCAATTCAATTCAATTAAAAAACGTCTATCCTTTTGCATCCTTGAGAAGCAACTCTTTACACTGGACATCCATTTTGTACTCTGCTTGGTCAAACCTCTCAGTTATGGGTATTATAATAAGGTAACCCGGTGCGAGTAATCCGGTGCCCACGTTGGGCTTTCCATCATGAAAAAGAAAAAACTATAGTATTTGTCATTTATCATTACTTATTCGAACTATAGTGGATGTAATTTCCCAGAAGAGTTCCTTGTTCCAGGCACGGTCTGCGTTTAACATGTATATATATGTATACATATATGTGTGTGTACTTAAAGTATGACTACGATGTGGTGAGGCTGCAAACTTAGGACTATTTAAAATTACGCTCTTCCTCATAATTATATTCCTGTTGAGTTTATGAGGTTATACAGAGTGTGTCCCAAAAGGTATGGCCTAAAAATAAACTTTTACAATTTTTTTATTATAAAAGATAGAGTTAAAGAACAATGATAAAAACAGGCATGAATGTTTTAAGTTTTATTTAATATATTAGTAAACCTCCACATGATATCCACCGTTCGCAACAACTAGTCTAATTCTACGTTCAAATTCTAAAGAAGCTGAACGTATGAAATCTGGTGTAAGTGATGCGCATACCGTATGTCATAAAAAGGCACTTAGTTTAACTTAGCCTAACACATAAAATAGCCTCGTACTGTAGTTGATACCGGAAGTTAAGTGCTGTAAACTGTTTAAATGATGAATTTTGAAATCAGTGAGTAATTTCCGTCTGAAATTTAAGCTTTTTTAGAATTTGAACGTAAAATTAGACTAGTTGTTGTGAACGGTGGATATCATGTGGAGGTTTACTAACTATATTAAATAAAACTTAAAGCATTCATGCCTGTTTTTATCATTGTTCTTTAACTATATCATTTATAATAAATAAATTGTAAAAGTTTATTTTTAGGCCATACCTTTTGGGACACCCTGTATATCATACCTCTTCTCAAAATAAATATGTGAACGTTCTTTACAGCATTCTACCACCTGTTTCTCACCTTTTTAATACAAAAAATAGAAGACTTATTGAATGATCAAGAAAATAAATATTTTGGCCAAATTAGCACCAATTCTTTGTTTAATGTTTAAACAATGTTTAATGGTCTGTCAGGAACTTCAGCTTGGATGGGTGTGGAGGACATGAGGATCCATCGCACATATATGAGAAATAACCAGACAGTAGGCATTCCTTGTGGTTACTGGGAAAAGTTGCGAGCTGATCAGGGCCGGATTAAGACCTTTAGAGGCCCTAAGCACTTAAAAGATTTTGGTGCCCCATATATATGTAATTCAAAATATAAACAAAAATAAACCATAAAATAAAATTTTATTTTTTGAAATGAAACAAAACTTACAGTAAGATGGAAAATAATGTTTATTTTTGTATACTTCCACTTCATTTATATTTGAAAAGTTTTCTCCTACTTTTTTTAATTGCAAAGTCTTTGATCAGATCCTCAAAACTAATCTTACGTAACACATCTGCTTCTATACTTAGTAGAGATAAGGCATCCAGCCTGCCTTGTTGCATAGTTGTTCTGTTGGTATTTTTAATATACTTCAACTGAGAAAATGAACGCTCAGCTGAGCAATTTGTGACCATTAATGTTAAAAATATACGAAAGGCAATTTCTACATTTGGGAAGGCACACTCAATATTGTCTTCTACAATTATTTTATAAAGTTCAGCATGACTGAATCTTGTTTTTACATTTTTTTTTGCACTGAACTTATGGCACACATATGAGTGAAACTGCTGAAGCTCAGCAGAGAAATTAGTGTTCAAGTCCTCTGGGTAAGCATCAATCATCTTTTTACAACCCTGAGAATACCTTTCAATTTCAGTAGATGATGAAGTGGTGACATTATGTGGCACATCACTTAGAAAAGAAAATCTCTCTGCTATTTCTTTGTATATCTCTCCTCTTCTTCTCATCTCAGTTTCAAGTTTGTCAACAATTGTGTAAAAGGTGGTGATAAGAAATTTATCTCTGGCATTCAGATATACTTCTGGTGCATCTCCGTCATTGGGTACCTTCTTTCTGATACGTTTGCGAGTTTGAGCTGCCTTGTAATCAACATCTGGTAGCATTTCCTTTGTAGCTGCTTCATATCTTTCAAATTCATCTCGTGAAGTGCACAGTTGGTCAGCTAATGATCCATACAGATCTGCACATGTTTTTAAGTTCACATCCTTATTCTGTAGAACTTTGCTTACTCTATGAAAATTTTGCAAAATCTCATCCCAAAAATTCAACATAAAAACGAATTCTAGCTCTTGCATCTTATTTGCAATATTATTTGCTTCTCTTCTAGTGTCTCCCTTTTGTGACTGGTCTTCAGCTATACATTCTAACGCTTCTAAAATTTTAAGGAAAGATTTCAAAATTGCTGCTGTTGCCATAGCATGTGCCTCCCATCTGGTATCAGAGAGGGATTTTAAGACACTTTCATTTCCAATACAACCTTTAAGAATTTCCCACCTGCTGGTTGAGGCTAAAAAAAAGGTATAGAGCAACTGCACTGTAGAGAAGAAATTAACCGCCTCTTGACAGCAGTCAACAGCACTTCGGCCTACCAGATTTAGTGAATGGGCTGCACAGGGCACATATATAGCAAACTTGTTTGTTTCTAAAATTTTTTGCTGCATCCCCTTATAACGCCCAGACATGTTGGCAGCGTTGTCGTAAGATTGACCCCTACATTTTGAAAAGTTTAGCTTACAAACTTCACGTAAGTACTGCAACACCTGATTTGCCATTTCCTCACCAGTATGGCTTTTCATTTTCAGAAAGGTTAAAAAGCGTTCAATAGGCTGTCCATCTTTTAAGTACCTAAGTACAACACTTAACTGATCGATATGTGATAGATCTGGTGTTGAATCAACTGACAAACTAAAATAACCAGAAGATTTTACTTCGTCAACAATGAGTGCGTGGACCTTTTGAGCCATTAGTTGAATGAGTTCCTCACAGGTGGTTTTGGACAGGTAAGAAGGATTTCCTTTGCCAGAATTTCCATATTTCAAAATGTGACCTGCTAAAAATGGATCAAACCGGCTTATGAGCTCAAGCAGCCCTAAAAAATTCCCATTCTGCAATGATCCAAATCTTTCTTCTGTTCCTCGAAAAGACAAGCCACGTTCAGCTAACGTACAAATAACAGCTATGACACGCCTCAAGACATGTTCCCAGTAATCACACTCTTCCTGAATTTGTTTTTCCAACTGTTGTCCCAACCCCGCACCTTGTCTGCGAGTTAAGTATGTTAGCATAGAGTCTCGGTGAGTAGTGCTTTTTTCATGATGATCAATTACAATAGTATTTCGCCAGTCACTGAACCCTTCTCTTATAACAAAATGTGAGACATTTTTAGGAGCAAACAGTTTACAAACATAACAGTAAACTGATCCTGTTGATGGTGAATACAATAACCACTCTCTCTTGTATTTCTCACCATTGGCTTTTGTCCCAACGAAAAGTTTTTGTGAACAGTATCTTGCTGGTTTGCCACTACTGAAATGCCGGTAAGACTTGTCAAATGGCCCATTGTGGTGTTGACAGTCACTGGGTCCACAAGCAATCCAATAAGCCACATCATCAGCAGAGAAATCAAGCCACAACCCTGGATCTTTTGCTATATTTACTTCATCTTCTGCAGACTGATTCATTTCACCACCATCACCATGGTCCACTAAACTTTCATTTTCAGCAATTATTTCAACCCCAGAATGTCTTGTAAAGCAACTTGAATCAACATTTGCAGTAGAGGTATCAAGAGAATTTACAGGCAAAGTGAGATCAGTAGTGAGACATGTGGTAGATGAACCTGCTTGTGACACCTCGGTGATTCCAACGTCATCATATTTTGATTTTGAAGTGATCAAAGTGGTATTTGTGTCCACTTCTGATGACGGAGATTGGTTTTGATTCAGAATCGGTATATCATGTTGACGTTGTGGTCGTGGAACTTGTGTGAAGAAATCAGTCAGCTTTGCAGTCTTGGACTCTAAATCCAAAGTCTTCTCTTGTTTCTCTTTTGATAGTTTTCGCTTTTGTGCACCACTTAACTGAACACGTTTCATCTTGGTTCTTGGGGTCTGTAAAATACAGAAATAAAAAGAATATTTTATTTGTATATTATGTGGCAATCAACACAGTTACACATATCACAATCTTGGCTTTGTTCTTTTATTCTCAGAAAGACAAAATGGGAACCGTACACAACCAAAGTGGCAATTTAAATATAAGTGGCAATTAAATATAACTCAACCGAAATATCAACTCGAAATGTTGAATACAAATCAAATCGAAAGAAGGAACCAAAAGAAGGAACCGAAAGAAGGAACCGAAACCTATAAAATAAAAATACTTAACATTAGAATTAATAATACGCAATCTATAAAAATATCAATATTAACATTTCACTATTAACGAGCCACATTTTATATTTACATTTATTTATTTATTTAAAACACAATATTTAATTATAGGAAATATGAACATTTGCTTAGGGCCTAAATTGTCCTAACTACGTTTGATGTTATATATACATTACAAATTATTCACTCTGGTTATTACAATCTAAATTCTTTTATACTGTTATGACAATAGATAAATAAATTATAAAATAAAGATACGTGTATGATAAAATATTGTTATATATACAAATAAAGTACACTTCATAGACTTACCCTAGAGAAGAAGAGAGAGCAACAGATAAACTTCTTCAACGCTAATTAACTTAGGTCAGTATATCTTATTATTATAATGGCCGTGATAAACATCACTTGATACAACAGCAATATAGAGAGTTTATAGTTTCTTTTATTTTAATATTAATTTATATTACAATTCTATAAACCTAAATCTTTCTGTAAAACAATACCAAATGATTATGTAAAATATATATTTAATATTATATGCACAAATCACACGTTCAGAATAACTTCCTATAGCACACGAAAATATTTAATCTATATGTATTTTTAATATGGCGCTCAAAGATTTGATATAAACAAAATAATAACGCAAAGCGTAAAGTGTGTGATTACAACGAAATATATTTATTCTCTCAAAAGGGTTGTTGTTCACTACAAATTCAAACAATGAAAAAAAATAAATACTATATATGAATATATATAATTCAGTTTTCAACAGCTTATAGGCTATAAGCCGCGATTATAATAGTATAATAAATCCATGGTAAATCCGACAATGGAAAATTTCTGTGGTGCCCCCCTTCCCTTGATGCCCTAATCACGGGTTTATTTTGCTTAATGGTTAATCCGGCCCTGGAGCTGATACAAGTATAAAGTTTCAGAGACAAGACATATAGGCATATGAAGAGATCTTATTCTGCAAATGAATTCGAATCGGGAGAGAGGATTCGATTTGATTCATTAGCTTGGGCTCCGATTTGATAGTTTCGAATCTTCATTAAGTCCGGTAAACAACATCAGTGATGTTGTTTTCAAGAACACTTTCGTAAATAAACACTTTTCTTTTGACTTTGATTATAACTAGCAAAAGATCGGCGCTACGCGCCGATTTTGCTAGATCTGCGGTGCTTGGACCTTCGACCCAAACCGAATTGTGGACCTACGGCGTATTTTATTTTGAACATCAATAGCCCTTTATCTGGATATCGTTCCCATTCCTCTCACCTTGGGCCTCAGTAATTGGGGTGCCTGTGGCCCTCCAATTACTGGCGAACCAATTATTCGGTCAATAAAACTACAGAAAAGAACGCAGCCATGAAAATCTAAAACTTCACAAATCTTGATACGATGAACTCGGATGTGAAGCTCAAGATTTTCACGACTGCGTTCTTTTCTATAGTTTTATTGACCAAATAATTGAACCGACAGTAATTGAGGGGTCGCAGGCCCCTAATTACTGGGGGTTAATTATTTGGTCAATAAAACTATAGTCATGAAAATCTTAAGCTTCACAAATATTGACACAATGTGAAGCTCAAGATTTTCATTGCTGCGTTCTTTTCTATAGTTTTATCGCGGTGCTGGGGGCCCTCGGGCCCAGTAATTGGTGGTGATGGGGGGGGGGCTGGTCACACATATATTTTCGTTCATTATTCATCACCCCCATCCAACATACGAAGTTTGGTCGAAATCGGTTCAGAAACGTAAAAGTTATTTCTGCGGACAGACAGGCAGACACATTTTTGCTAAATTATAATAGTAATGATGCCCGATTAGGTTAATTAAATGGCCGGTTAGGTCAACTGAATGCCCGATTAGATTAATTGAATGTCTGGGTACGTTAATTGAATGCCCGGTTAGGTTAATTGTACACCCTTGACGATTGGTTAGGTTAAGTCATGATATTTTCGTTAAAGCCAACGAAAATATCACGACTTAACCTAACCAATCGTCAAGGGCGTACATATGACCTAACCTGGCATTCAATGAACCTAACCGGGTATTCAATAATTTTACCATAGGTTTCGTAATGATCTTGATGACGTCATTTTACAATTAATTATTTAATTTATTAACACCCACGTGCACAACCTCGGGACCTAATCAATATGTGTGTGAAGTTTCATGTTTGTAAGTGCTTCCATTTTGGAGTTATGGCTGATGGCTGGAACACACACACACACACACACACACACGTCTTTTTATTATTATTATTATTATAGATAAACAATAGCCTGGTACAAATTTATAACCGAAAATTATGATTAAAAATGAAAAATTAAAAAAATGCGTGTACAGGCATGGGAAGAACTGTACCCCTAAAAGGGGGAAAGGAATTATGTTCGGGAATTTTTTTTTAGCATGGGCACTGGCACAATAAAAAGACGCATCGAATGGTGAAAACCGCATTGTTCTACACCAATTGTAGCGACCTGTAGGTGGTGCGCAAAAAAACTGTTACATATATATATATATATATATATAATATATATATATTATATATATATATATATATATATATATAAGGCTTCATTTCTGAAATAGTATATTAGATTCAATCTACAGTATATACTGAGACGAATCTCTTGCGCAATAACACTTTTATCATACTTTAATACCATTGTTCCTCCTCATGATCAAATACTTAATACATTTTTTTAGAAGGATTTACTTTGTCCTTTGTTTTCAACAAGATTTAATTAATTTTATGCTTATTACTAATTGTCTGTAGATGAGAAACGGAAAAAGATCAGTTAAGGAGGAGAGTGATGGGGGGAAACAGGGTTCAGACACTTCCTGTCTTCTGTTGGAATGACGCCTACAAACTCGTCCTTATATACTAGGGGCACTCAATATATTTTGCCCCACCCCATACGAGACAGAAGGGGATGACTTCTTTTCACGAACTGTGACTGGGGATGAGACTTGGGTACACCACTTTCAACCTGAAACAAAACGCCAATCCATGAGTGGCATCGCGCAGACTCCCCACGCAAGAAAAAGTTCAAAATGGCTCTCTCTGCGGGAAAGGTTATGGCCACCATCTTCTGGGACATGAAAGGGGTGATTCTGGTGGACATTATGAAGAAAGGACAAACAATCAACTCAGAGGCATATATTGCTACCCTACAGACTACAGAGACGTATAAAGCGAGTTCGACCGGAGAAAAACTGGAAGACGTCCTTCTTTTGCACGATAACGCAAAACCACACAACAGTTTGCAAACAAGAGAAGCCATCACAAAAATGGGCTTGACTGTTATCCCATCCTCCATACAGCCCGGATCTGGCACCTTCAGACTTCCATTTGTTTGGGCCAATGAAGGATGCTATTCGTGGAAGAAAGTTTCAGAGTGACGATGAGGTTGTTGAGGAGTAAGAGGTGGCTCCAGCGGAACCCAGCGGACTTTTACCAGCAAAGAATAAAGGCCCTTGTTTCGAGGTGGAGGAAAGCCGTAGAAAAGGATGGAGACAATGTGGAAAAATAAAAACTTGTAAAAAAGGTATGTAACTACTTGTGGACAAAATTTCTGGAACTTACAAGGAAACTTGGAAAGGAAAAAAAAGAGGTGGGGCAAAATATATTGGGTGGCCCTCGTGTGTGTGTGTGTGTGTACATATTAACCACTCCGTCTATGGCCTTAGTCGGTTCGAAGTTGACGGGGGTTCTGGTTAGGTGGCAGCAACGGATTTGTTACTCTGGAGTAGCTGGTACCGTATAGGGAATCACAGTAGTTTTCTTCTACACTACTCCCGATTTCTTCTTGTAGTGGATCGGGAAATTATTTTCCTCTATTTTAATGACTTAGTTCTCTGAAGAGAGCAAGGCTCGAAGAAGATAGAGACTTTTTCTTACGGTAATTTATTGCTAAAATGTACAGTAATGCTCAGCCTCTAAGTTAGATCAGTCTAATCAGAATAAACATGGGAGAAATTTTGTGGGTTTATATATCCAAATATTTGTTAACATCATTATTATTTAATGTTGACTTGTTTCGTTTCTATTCTCTAAGGCTGCATTATTTTTACACAATATTTGAAGATAAGGTAAATTTTTTTTAGCTGTGGCAACGTCTAAACAGATAAACAAGATATTTGAAGATGAAGTCATATTTTTATCTTAAACCGCATATTGACAGATCTGATGTTATCATGATCTGCCGAGTTAACTAAAAATGGAAATTGAACTATGCATTTTTACACTAAAACATGCATATGAGCAAAAGTTAAAGGCTTATGATTCACAATTAAACGTTTAGGCAAGACATGACCATCTTTTATAACAGAGAGAGAACGTATACAAAAAATGAACATTGCAAAATTTAATCAAGTTTCATTATTAAACTAAATCTAAAAAAAATATGATTAAGTAATTTAAAAAATAACAACAATTATTTGGAAAAAATAGAAAGCAAATCAAAAATTTTACCCAAACTCGCGTTAGGCGATTTTGGTCCTTATGTAAAAATGAATATATGAACGTACATACATATGAATATAAGTATTATATGAATGAATATAAGAATATATGAACATAGGAATTATTCATTGTTCATTTTGAGATATATAATACGACTTTAGACATGACTTGTGTCAAAAATTTTGTGAAAATGTATAGTTATTAAATACAGTACCTCAGTAAAAAGTGCATGGTTGATTATGTACATATATTATGTTTGTAAAAACGTTTCCTTACTGCAGTTTGTACAGAAACTGACAACAAAAATAGTCACAATGGTCGATTGGAAAGATAACTTGTACGTTTCTCTGTTCTTCCCTCTGATGCTAATGTGTATATTGTTGGAATAACTGCTTCGAGACAAGAGTTGATTATTGTATAATATGAATAAACTCTCTGTTGCTTATTCGTGTGCTATGTAGGGAACCAAAATGGTGCAGTGCCAGTTTTATGTTTACTACGCATAACTTATTTACCTACCAGCGAAATGTTAATCCGGAAGAATATATACATATAATTTCATTAATAGGGTCAGAAAGAGCTCTAATGTGTTATTGTGCAATGTCCTGTCTTCAGATACTGTGTACCTCTCACCTATGTGGCAGTCTTGGTTCAGACAGCTGCTGGTTTACAATACCTTATTTTGTAATGTAGCAAAGATTATATATGCATATTAAGTTGTGTTACAATAAGATTGTATTTGTATGTTGGGGTAAATGGCTATGCTGGCCTTATTTTTGTACTTGTATGTTAGGTTAAGTGACTATGGATTGTGAATGATCCGCAGCAAAGATGATTTGTTTGTTCTATAATTAATAATTTAAAATATAGTTTCCACAAAATCATATATGAACTCAGCTTCCCATAATTCATCAGCATTTTTATTAAACTCTTTTATTTTCATAATTTCTCTGATTTTTTTCGTTAAGCTACAATTATTTTCTCCTGCGTATACAAATGACTTTTTCAGTTAATGATGTCTCGTGTAATAACAATATACATAAAATTGCCAGATAATTAATCAAACAGTATGCTAAGTTAAGTGGGTATGTTGGCCTTATTTTTGTATTAAGTTCAGTGTATAATACGTAAGATTGTGCTTGTATGTTAGGTTAAGTGGCTATGGATTGTGAATAATCTGCAATAAAGATGTTTTGTTTTTGTTGTTTTTGTATAGCTAATACGAGGTTAAATAAATTAATCTTTGCCGGTGATGCAAAATGTAGTGTTTAAGTTGTAGCTTTTGTCAAAATATTTTACAGTTGGGTGTTGATAAATCAAAGATAATCATGAGTATGAGCTGGGGAGAGAGGCTCTGTTTAGAACGCATGTCATAGAAATATCCAAGTATCGCCCATAAAACTCGGTAGCCATTTTCTTTTAATTGCATATATTAAGAAAGTTTTTTTGGGCACAAACCTACTTATCTGGTTATTGTGCTATATATATATATATATATATATATATATATATATATATATATATATATATAATATATATATATATATATATATATATGTGTGTGTTTGTGCGTGTGTGTGTGCATTATATATTGTTAACGGTATGTTATTGTTGATAATCCTAATAGGACCGTAGGATTTGAAATAGAAGCAAAAAACAACATAATACTCGCATGATCGCTATTTTCTTCATGATGGAGTTCATAGCCTTAGCTCTCTGACTGAGTAAAAAGAATTACTATCGAAATAAAATAAAAAACATGTAACAACAAGTAATCGGAAACAACAAATTACACACAAGAGAATTATGCCTACGTTAAAAGATTGAGTTGCCAACTTTTTTGAAGGAAATCAAATGTTTAATTTAAATAATCTTGTACATATATAATAATAATAATAATAATTATAATAATAATAATAATAATGTTTAAGTGGATGTTTAGAGACGGATTTGATGATTCAGTATTTGAATCTATCCGAATATGCATGGCTAGGCTGAGTTATTGCAAATGTATTTTCATGGTTTTAAAGTTACATTACACAACTTGACGTAACTAGTGATATAAATGAATGAATTAGTGCTGGCATTTCTTTAAATTTATCTTACAGATACGTAGCTTAGAACAGCAGTTATAGGTTAAGTGGATGAACTATATGACAATGAGAGAAGACATTGATATTTGAATTTATGAAATATAAATTGCATGTATTCGCGTGTTCATCCTCGTCTTTTTTAAAAGGGCTGATATACAGTATGTATATTTAAAAATGAACAATGAATAATTCCTACATTTGTATAATTCTTATATTCATTCATATAATTCTTGTGTTCATTCGTATACTCGTATATGTATATAATCCTTATATTATGTATATTTATATTCATATATTCATTTTGACATATAAGGTCCAAAATCGCATAACACTGACACGAGTTTGGATAAATTTTTTATTTCCTTTCTATTTATAAATTGGTGAATTATTTCTTTTTAAACTACTTAATCATTTTTTTAGATTTAGCTAAATAATGTAATCTTGTTCATTCCCTATATACATTCTCTCTTCATTGTAAAAGATGAAGTTATGTCCTGCTTAACGTTTAATTTTGAATCTAAGCATTTAATTTTTGCTCATGTGTATGTTGGTTTGTAATTCGTGAAGGGAAGGCATATTTCAATTTCCATTTTTAGTTAACTCGGCAGATCATGATAACATCAGACCTGTCAATATGCGGTTTAAAATAAAAATATGGCTTCCTCTTGCTTAGCAGTCTAGACCTTACTACATCTAAAATATTTTTGTCTTTAAATATTTTGCAAAGTAAATCAGCCCACTGAGCATAAAAAAGAAAAAGATCAGCATTAAATAATGATGTCAGTAAAAATTTCAGTATATAAACCCATAAAATTTCTCCAATGTTCATTCTGATTTGGCTGATCTAACTTAGAGGCTGATCATTGTAACATTTTAGCAGTAAAACTACAGTAAGAAAAAAATCTTTGTCTTCTTCGAGCCTTGCTCTCTTCACAGAACTTAGTCTTAAATAGAGAAAAATAATTTCCCAATACGTTACAAGAAGAATCGGGGAACCTTCAGAGAATTTAGTAAGCTCCAGAATCCTCCGATCTACTACAAGAAGAAATCGAATAGTAGTATAGAAGAAACTACTGCGATTCCCTATACGGTACCAGCTACTCCAGAGTAACAAATCCGTTGCTGCCACCCAAGGCCGGCCTTAGCAATTGCGGGGCCCAATTTGGACCATTTTGGTGGGGCATCCTGGACTTAAGATTATTTCAAATTAGGTGTCAGGAATATATGCTATTACGTTGTATTAAAAATAAAACAATATCTATATTTATTAGCTTATATTTTGACATAAAACTGTTAAAACAAAACTATACTTATAAAGAAATCTTTCTTGCTTTCTGTTCTGCAAAACTCTTTCAAAATTTTGTTGAAGTTTAAGTTTTTTGCTTCATCACATTCATCACATGAGCTTGACATCTGTTAGCGCAATTTCCAAATCTGCAGCATGTTTTTGTAATTCCTCCTTTGGAATTTGTTGAAATTTACTCAAAAAGCCAAATAAATCAATATGTTTTTTCAACTGCTTAAACCGTGGCTCCAGAGACTGCATTCCTTATTTTTCAAAGCTGGAGGTGGCAACCCTAGTGTGGGGCCCATGTGAGCGCGGGGCCAAATTTGGTCAAATAGGTTCAACTGGCCTAAGGCCAGCCCTGCTGCCACCTAACTAGCACCCCCGTCAACTTCGAACCGACCAAGGCCATAGACGGAGCGGTTAACAACTGGCGACCTCTGCAACCAGGAAAACTTCGTTATTCCAGACAGATTGTCGAGACTCAAGCCCGACACCCAAGTGAATAATATAAAAACTCTTCCTGTGTTCGACTACGAATGTCTGCAATACTCCCAACAGGACCAACACACCCGGAAACTTCGGGCTCGCCTGGAACAAAAGGAACCATCGAAGGTAAAAGAACAGTACAACTTAAAAGCTGGGCTCGTACATTTTAGGAACGAAGATGGAAACGACCTCGTGGAAATACCAAAGGATCTCGTAGATATAGCCATCGGACTTTGTCACGACTCACCTTTGTCTGGCCACATGGGCCGGATCGCACCATCAAGAGTCTTTTGGAGCGATACCATATTCCCGAAATGAACAAAAAGGTACATGAATATATCGCTGAATGCCCGTCTTGTTTAAAACATAAAGGCAACGTACCGTCCACAGCTCCCATGCATAAATATCCAGTATGCGAACGGCCCTGGCAAAGAACTTGAATGGACATACTTGGACCATTCCCCAAAACATCAAAGGGAAACCAGTCATCATTGTGTTTACGAACCACTTCTCACATTCCAGCGAAGTAGTTGCCATTAGGGGTTAAAACCGGTATTGAAGAAGTACAAATAATACCGATACCGATATTATAGGTTTTCGGTATTGACAAAAATTGCTATTGTAAAATTTAGGCAATTTAGTCCTCCGATAAGACTGAAGTGGAAGCAGATTCATTACTGAGTGAATACATGCAAGAAATGGACAAACTAGGAAAAGTGCCATCTAAAAAAAATTCCATTGATTTTGATGTTACTAATGAATTTAAAAGCTTGGAAGTTACTTTACAGAGAAGTGAGAATTTAGAGAAGCTGTACAAGGCACTGCTTTCAATTAAACCTACAAGTGCAGAATCAGAAAGAGCCTTTCTGCTGCAGGCCTATTTCTGACGAAACTGAGATCAAGTCTATCTGAACAATCCCTAGATGCTCTTTGTTTCCTCAAATCATACTTTCAAAATCAAAATAAGAAATAAATATTTAGATACTAATAATTTCTATCTACCCCAGTAGTTGTATAATAATATGCTAAAAAAAAATTCAAATAATATTTTTATTACAATTTAGTAATTTACTGTATAAACTTTTTCGAATAGAATGGCATCTATTTGGAGTTGGGTCATTAATTTATAGTAAATATGGTGAGTACTGCAAGTCCCTCAGACTTGTGGGAGGGTTGGTAGGGTGGCACCATAATAAATCAAAATAAATTATTTTTTTCATAATACCGGTATCAATACCGGGATTAGCATAATTGCCTCCAAATACCGGTATTGAAAATTTTCGGTATTATGCAAGCACTAGAACTTGCCATTCCAACCAGACCTCGAAAACTGTGGCAAGAGCCCTAGTGGAACGCGTCATCCAAAACCATACTACTCCTTCCATCCTAATTTCGGATAACGCCCTTAGTTTCACTTCCAAACTGTTCGAGTCACTCTGTAACATGTGTAAAATTAAAAACACACATTGTGGCATACCATCCGCAGGCAAACGGCTTAGTGGAAACGCACAATCGGAAGATCTTAGAAGCCCTTCGCCACGTTGTCGATGTATCCTCCCGTACATGGGATGATTCCCTCCCCATGGTGCAAACAGCCATCAACAACGGCTATAACGTGTCCATCGGACACACCCCTCATTTCGTCCTATATCACTACGACAAACGGCTACCTTTTGATTTGCCTGACCAAATCGACCCGGCAGTTCTAACACCTTCCGAGATGGCAGAAGCAAATCAGCAAGTAGTTGAACGATCTTTCAAAATTTTTGACATAATCCGCTATGCCCTAAACCAGGGGTGGGGAAACTTTTCAGTACCAAGGGCGAAAATCGATAACATAAACACCTCCGCGGGCGTCTGGCAAATCTTAAGCTTATATACAGCGTGTCCCAAAGAAATGTATACCCACTTTGTTCGATAATACCAGCTATGAGGATAATAAATATATTACTTTTTATATGTTTTTTAATAAAGAATTTTCTCCTGAATCTAAATATGTAAATATGTTTATTAAAAATTGAAGAACAAAAAAGTTACAGATGTTTAAATTATAATTATTATTTTCGAGACTTCATGCGCGATATTTTCTAATATTTTAACCGACTGTTTTGAGATACTTATGTTTAGTGTTGATATTGAAGCATAAATGTTGTAATTATTAGTTAATTCAAAAAATTTACAAATTCCATGGTTAAATGACACTTTATCTAAGATGTTCGACGTCTTCCAGAACGTTGTTTTTGTAAGTGTTGCACAGTGCCGTCGGTTTCAAACTTATCTCGTATACGTGCAAAAATATTAGAAAATATCGCACATGAAGTCTCGAAAATAATAATAATAATTTAAACCCCTCTAACGTTTTTGTTTTTCAATTTTTAATAAAAATAATTACATATTTAGATTCAGGAGAAAATTCTTTATTAAAAAACATATAAAAAGTAATATATTTATTATCCTCATAGCTGGTATTATCGAACAAAGTTGGTATACATTTCTTTGGGACACGCTGTATAGTATAAGATGATTTTAAAAAGCTATTTGCTGGGCTGTAAATAAATAATTTTTAGTAAATAATAAATACCTAAGCGGGCGAATTGAAATTAGCTCGTGGGCGAAATTTCGCCCGCGGGCGAGGGTTTCCCCACGAAACAAACAGATTGAGCGAGAGCAACATTGGCGTCATCCCCGTCAACGGACTATAATTGTCGGTATGCGAGGTTACATGAAGAGCGTGAAACCGCCAAGTGCTCATCGCAAATTATACCCAAAATGGGATGGCCCATATAGGATTATGAAAAACCTCGGAAAGAACCGTTACGAAATCCTCGACCTCCGAGACCATTCCAAACTAAAGATCATTCACGCTGATAATTTAAAGACAGCTACTGAACACCACCTTCCCAAAACACATCTGCCAGGCGTTCGAGCCGCCTACCCTTCAAAAGATCAAGGTGTTGACAAATCCAGCAGGGACCACAAAACCGAAGTGGTCACCGCAGAAACCACTACCCGTGACGAAGATTGGTACCTCGTAATACCACCAGTACTCGAGCCAATCTCTGAACAAGAAGTGGATCTATTTCATAATACAAATATTAGAACAAGACAAAATTTGTATATGAGTTTAATGTATTTATTTTAAATTTATTTTGTGTGGTATCGGTATTAATATATTAAGCCGAAACGATGAGTCTACACACAGTTGGCCAAAATTATTGTTAAGGCTTTCTGATGTATTTTTTGAGCTCTCACACGTCTTCGAATTAGATAGGTTGTCTATTATGGAATTTTATTTTATGGTTTTTCTATTGAAACCAAAATAATCTTTCAGATTGCAAGGCTCATTTGTCAAGATCATGTGGCCATAAGACCACGGTCGGCGTTAAAGAAATCTTTGCTAATTGTCGGACACTACATTTCTTATATACATAATAAGTTATATACGTTGTTTTCATTTGCTAGTATGTATATATATATATATATATATATATATATATATATCAGCAGAAACCTGATGCTTTAAAAATGCATCTTCTGCACGAACGCTTCCAGAAAGCTAAAACTAATGGGGACCGCGAAACCGAACGCGCCGGAACGCTACATAAAATGAACCATGAATTTTTTCCTACTCGACATCTCGTCAGGGAATGTTTGTTTGTTTGTTTGCTTTTGTCTCATGAAAGACCATGAAAGAATCCCCAGGAGGATTTTTTTTGTTTTTTTTGTTTAAATATCTCTCATGAGAGACCATGAAACCTCATAAAGGACCCTAAGGAGGAGGGGGACCCCTCATGAAGGATGGTGAAGAGGAAATTTTCAAATCGATCCAATTTCTGTCTCCCAAAATGCCATCATACTACTACAAACATATTAAATTTACTCGTATTTCAGTTGAAATAACAAATAAAGCTTAAAAGAACCTTAACAAAATAAAATAAGTAAATAAAACACTTCTCATTTACATAAAAATCATTTTGGAACTTAAATTCAAATTTTATCGCTTGTGATATGACATCTCTATTCACACTTTGCCTCGTGTCTTTTTAATTCGCGCTTCACGACCGATTGCAATTGACAGAATCTGGGAAAAACACATCTCCATTCCACTTTTATATATATATATATATAATTATATATATATATATATTATATATATAATATATATATATATATATATATATATAAGTGCCCTGCGAAGCTTCGAGATTCGATTTGATTTCGAATCGGGAGAAAGGATTCGATTTGATTCGTTAGCTTGGGCTCCGATTCGATATTTTCGAATCTTCATTAAGTCCGGTAAACATCAGTGATGATGTTTTGAAGAACACTTTCGTAAATAAACACTTTTCTTTTTACTTAGATTATAATTCAATCTATATACTGAGACCAATCTCTCGCGCAATAACACTTTTATCATACTTTAATACCATTGCTCCTCCTCATGATCAAATACTTAATACATTTTTTTTAGAAGGATTTACTTTGTCTTTTGTTCTCAACAAGATTTAATTAATTGTATGCTTATTACTAATTGTCTCTGTAGATACACTCTAATCTGTATGTGTAAAGTTGATTCGATTCGAATTGTTTTGGATGATTTCATTCGAGATTCGATTCGAAAAAAAAATTGTGATTTACAGGGCCCTAATATTATATATATAGTATATTGCAGGGAATCTGTGTAATTAGGGATTTCATAAAATCCTTAAAATGTTCAGGGATTCCATTTAAGGTTAAATCGTGATATTTTCGTTAAACCTAAGGGAAAATTATTGAATGCCCAGTTAGGTTAATTGAATGCCCAGTTAGGTTAACTGTACGCCCTTGACAATTGGTTAGGTTAAGTTGTGATACTTTCGCTAAAACTAACGAAAATATCACGACTCAACCTTACATGAAATCTTTGAACATTTTAGGGATTTCATGAAATCTCTAGTTACACAGATCCCCTGTAACATATATATATAATATATATATGTGTGTGTGTGTGTGTGTGTGTGTGTGTGTGTTCTATCCACATGAAAACCAAAACATATATGAAACAACATCTGAAACAAAATACCCACTGAGGGTACTGAAACCAACCAATACTTACCTCCTAAAGAGACGTAAGACTGTCCTTGTGCATAAGAATGTCCGGAATAAACCTCGCATTGGTAAACCCCGGCATCATCCTTACCCACGGGCGAGACAACGAGGGTATCGCTTTGGCTCTGCGTCATTTTTATCTTGATACTCGGCCTTCAGGAAAAAAAGAAAAAAAAAAGTTTAACAGACCTCGTTCAAGCAAGAATGAGGTACCATGAGGTACTTTAAACTTTTTGATTTGGAACACCAGTTCCATATATAAATATTAAAAGAAGGCATAATTTATTTTTATGTAAAATCGTATACGCACACACTTCAGCTGGCGAGCATAAATTGCCCCAGAAAACTGCTGCAGAAACCAACTGATGGCTTTATTTCAACATGACGTAAGTGTCACCTTTCAAAAAAATTTTTTTTTCTTAATTTGGATTTTTTTTTTTTCAAATTTTTTAAATTCGCGTTGGCAAATAATGCTAAAAAAAACTCAACTCCAGCTCTGTTTCTTTCCATCGTAAGAAATAAACTTCGAAACAAAAACGTTCCAAACTTTTGTAAACGTTCAACATATTAGAAACTAGTGAGGTCTCCTCTTCTCTAAAACTGGGGTTTTGATACTTATGAGAGGTTTCCAAATATCACCATCAAAATACACCACCAGCGTTAGTACTCAGTGGGTATATACCGGTAAGTTTCCCTATAGAGCGAAATGAAGACACTGAGGTCAGGGGTTCGAATCCCGATAATATTGGTAATAATAATAATAGCGCTGAGTTAGCGCAACGGGCTGGCATTTGTTGGCCTGAGCGCTGAGCAGTGCGTCTTCCATCTCTTTTGTATGTTTAGCAAAATTTCTTGAGTGAAATCAAACTTTTTAAAGATTTGCCGAAGAGTGTATTGGGTGCAAGAGATAAGTGTAAGCTTGGTGTGGATTTTCTAAACAATTTTTCCTGTTATTCTTTTTCCAACTGTCCTATACTTCTTCTTTCAAAACTGTTTTCTGCCACGAGTGTTTGGTGAGAGAAGAATAATCCGTTCTGTACTTTAATACATCATCATTTCTGGTATGAATATTTCAGACTTCGATTAAGTGTAAGCACGATGTCAAAGTTCATTTCCATTCTGAGACACTTTTTTGTAGACCTATCCTCGAGACTTCGACATTTTAAAAATCTAACTTAACCTAAGTTACGTTGCCCCAATCTAACCTATGCTAGCCTAGCCTAACCTAATTTAATCTCACCCAAAATAACTTGCAATTTTACATCATATTCATCATACGTCGATAACCCATTCATTACCATCTTTTTCTCTCACCAAATTTCCGTTTTCTCCTTGGCTAACTTAAGGTGGATTTTAAGGTCTTGTTAGCGTATAGTTTTTTGTAGCTGCAGATTTATATGCTGTCCAAAAAAAAAATGTTTTGAGAATATTTTCTTTCAGTAAATACTAATTCACCTCCATATTACATCTTACAGTTACCACTCAAAGAATTTCCAAACTACTTTTGACTGTCATGGTCAGCAAAATATTTCTTAGTTTATACAGTGTAAAAGTATATAATCTCGTATCTACTCTCGTGGAAACAAAAAATTGGGTTTCCCAAAATGAAAATCTAAGAAAACGGGTGTTGTACAAATTTACTGAAATTATCGCTCGTAAAGAGAAGGAAAAAATTTTTTTTTTCAAATCATGTTTGTGGATTTTTTCCAGTCGTTAAAATTTAATATGATGAACGTATATTTTTTGGGGGTAAAATTTATCGTTATAATTGTTTGACGTCACCTAAAGAGGTGTTGTATAGGCCTCTTATGACGTCATGCAACTTACATGATGGTAGTGTGGTTTAAAGCCGAGAGAGCTCTCGGTAGCTGAGTGGTTACGCTGATGGACTCTGGGAGGTGAGGTTTTGAGTTCATTCGCAGCTGCTTGGCGCTGACACAGGGTTGGGTTGAACCGGCCAACCCCCCCCCCCCTTACCATGTCGATATTCGAGTTCAGGTGGCCCTGGGGGCACAATTACGCCCCCACACGATGGAGAAATAAGTTCCGGGTGTTGTCTGTTTTTAAAAGCTGTTATACTGTTTACCAAACACGCAGTAGTTCGTACAGACACCAGAATAGGTGTGTTTTGATAACATGTTCTTTGGTACTTAACGAAACCGTTACAATCTTTAGGAAACGCACTGAGCTCATCGCGACACGGTAATGCGTGTAGCGACAATTCCACAACTGAAATTCTATATCGTGTCTCTCTGGTGCTATAGCGTTTGCCTCGCAAAACTTATCTGCCAAAATATGTTAGTTTCATATCGTTTGTGTCAAAACATAACTTTCAAATGTTGAATTAACCTAACCTATAAATAAAAGGATGCCTCTCATTTGGTACACGTGTGTGTGTGTGTGTGTGTGTGTGTGTGTGTGTGTGTTACAAGGACAAGAGGAAGCCTCAAAGATCTTTCGGTCCGCTCGAGGAGGTTCCTGCTATTAAACTAGTTCATTTTTAAATTATTCTCGCAGTAATAGAAAATTGGATAGAATAGCATAAGGCTCTCTCTCCATCCTCCGCTCCCTCCGCGAGAGAGAGAGAGAGAGAGAGAGAGAGAGAGAGAGAGAGAATTGCAACTCTTAAAATTACCTCTTTGCAATAATTTTAAAAACTTCGCATTCAGTGAATTCAATACTTAGACTTAATCAAATGGAGAGTATACAGTAATTTTAAACCTTCAACAACCTTAATTTTGAGAGGACCTCTTAATTAAGAAATTCGAAGTGCCTGCGGAGATGCAGAACATCTTTTATTTGCACAATCCGAGCAAGTGCCTAATTCTTCGCCCGATTAATTAGAAGAAGGAGTTGAGAGAGAGAGAGAGAGAGAGAGAGAGAGAGAGAGAGAGAGAGAGAGAGGAATTTTGAGGAGGAGATATTAAAGAAAGGAAAAATACGAGTCCGAAGATAAATATTTGATAGGAAAATCTTCCTATATGATATTCCCAATGCCATCCTCAATGACACCATCAGTGCCAAAAACAAAAGTAGCACTGAGAATGGCACATCGGGAAATGTCGTAAGCTTTACTGATTTAGTATTAATATAAGAACTATAGTTAAGGTTTACTAGTAATAATAAAAACAGGAGTTAGAACGATGCACCGCATCAGTTGGCCTGAGCGCTGTGCCAGTTTCTGGCACCCCTCACTGACTAATAGGATTATATATATATATATATATATATATAATTTAGGAATTTCGCTGTAAGAATGGTCCCCTTTTTCTTATATATATACTTGATTAAAATATAAATTGTGTTTGAAGGCGGTCCGCCATACCTAATTTTCTTTTCTACGTGATGGAGTATCTTTTTCGTCAGCAAATCTTCCAACATTTTTATTTGAACAGCAATTCCAGCTGTAATTGAGTGAGTACGACCATATAGATTACTTAATACTAAAAGTCTTTGTATAATTTAGAAAGTTCTGTTAGAACATATATTTCAGAACGCAGCAAAAACCTACCGTAAACACAACCTAGAGAGGGAAACTTGGAGGGATGGGTGTGTTATTAAAACCTTTCCTGGTTCTCCATGAATGTGTATACTAAATTTGATGTACATTACTGTAGCCGTTTAGGCGTATATAAACGAACACAGATGATGATGATGATCATCCTCTCTCTCTCTCTCTCTCTCTCTCTCTCTCTCTCTCTCTCTCTCTCTCTATCTCTCTCTCTCTCTCTCTCTCTCTCTCTCTCTCTCTCTCTCTCTCTCTCTCTCTCTCTCTCTCTCTCTCTCTCTCCTCTCTCTCTCTCTCTCTCTCTCTCTCTCTCTCAACCGTCGAAGCACTGTGCAGAAGTCGAAAAGAAAACCTTAAAAATATTAGGTTATATTAAAAGACAGTTCCAGTTTCGGAACAAGGAGACTGTAATGTCTCTTTATAATTCACTAGTCAGATCTCAACTGGAATACTGTGCGCACTTTTGGTCCCCATCTCTCAGGAAGGATATAGAAAGGTTAGAAAGAGTACAAGCAAGGGCTACAAAATTGATCCCTTCAATGAGAATGCAAAATTACCAACGGAGATTGGAGCGCCTAAATCTGTTTACCTTAGAGACGAGGAGGTTGCGCGGTCAGCTTATTCAAGTCTTGAAGATGCTCAATGGAATAGACAGGGTGGATCACAGAAACTTATTCTCAATGCCAATCCGGCAAGAAATAATGGGTTTAAACTGGAACTAAAGACATTTAGGACCTCTGTCTTTCTTTTCCTATAAAATAGTTAACATCTGGAACCAACTTCCCTCAGAGGTTGTTTCCAGCCAAAGTGTAAATGTGTTTAAAAATAGGCTAGACAAAGTACTGAATACTCTTATGGTTTAAAATTAAAACATAACGTAACTCTGCAGGAGTTCGCTTGTACGGTGTCTCTGTGGGCGTGCTAATTATATTATAGAGCTTTTTCATATATTCTCCACTTTCCTGTAAAATTTCCTTGGCTACTTCTCCAGGGACAAGGTATTTTCTTCAACCTTTTCCGTACCTGCCTCTGGCAGGGAGGGAGCGGAGGGTGTGGCGAGAGCCTTATACTTTTCTATCCAGTTTTCTACTACTGCTAGGATAGTTGAAAGAAAAATAAACTTGTTTAATAACAGGAACCTCTCAGAGTGGACCGGAAGTCTTTGAGGCTCGCTCTCTCTCTCTCTCTCTCTCTCTCTCTCTCTCTCTCTCTATATATATATATATATATATATATATATAATATATATATAACAGGGTTCCGAGAATTATCTGTACAATTTTTGGCTGTTATTAAAGTCAACCATGAAGTGTAGAAATTCCATTGTTGTCCCATTTTACAGAGAATCTCATTAAGTTTTTTCTGATACCAAGTTTTGACAAGTTTTTTAGAAATTCCAGTGTGTCCGAACATTATCTGTACAATTTCATCTTTTAATTAAATTCTTCATAACACACGTAACATTCTTAAACAAGATTATTAGAATCTGTATTTTCAAACGTTTCTTTTATTAAAGTAACGTTGTACAAACATTCGATATGTGCAATCGATACTCCAATCGATACTCCAAATGTTGCCATGTACGCTGCAGCATATCCACATCAATTCGCTCAATAGCAGCTGTGATTCTTGCTTTTAAATCAAATGTCTGTCACCCGCGCACATTTCTAAAAAACTTGTCAAAACGTGGTATCAGAAAAAACTTAATGAGATTCTCTGTAAAATGGGACAACACTGGAATTTCTACACTTCATGGTTGACTTTTAATAACAGCCAAAAATTATACAGATAACTCTCGGACACCCTGTATATAAAATGCAAACCCACAAGGAAAAAAAATTATTTCAAGGCCTTTCGTGTGTTCAGAAGTACACCTCGTCAGAGAGAGAGAGAGAGAGAGAGAGAGAGAGAGAGAGAGAGAGAGATATTAAAGAAAGGAAAAACACGAGTCCGCCATACCTAATTTTCTTTTCTACGTGATGGAGTATTCCCTGACGAGGTGTACTTCTGAATACACGAAATGCCTTGGAATCATTTTTCTTTTTCCTTGTGGTTTGCATCATTCATTCATTTCACGTGTTTAATTGTGAAATTCATCACACACACACACACACACACACACACACACACGAGGTGTTCAGTCAATAAATTCGTGGAATTGTTTTATTGAAAACACAGTAACGATGATTCCGCGAATCAGTTGACTGGACCTGCGCAAAAAATATTGGGACACTTGGTACTTCAACGTACAAATGACGATATACATTCAGTTAATTAAATTTACCGATAATAAACCAGAATTGAAATAAGATCCACTTGATGTACGTCAATGAAAGAACATCTTTACAAACAGGATGTAATGATGGCTTAATGTATTGTCAGTCAAGTTTAATTTCAAATATTGCATTTCACCTCCCGCTTACTTGCCCAAACAACTACAGTAATTTATCAAAATGTTTTTGCAGTTTATAAAAATTTTCTACATTTGTAACTTTGGCAACTACGTTTGTATATCCGCAAATTGAATCTTGTTTTTTTGTTGTTGAATGTATGGTGAAGTTTGGGATCAGGCAGTTTTTTGTAGATACATCAATATTCTTTCGTGAAGTGAAAATAAACCTCGAAACGATATTATTAATAGTAAATATTTTACCTTATGAAGTATTAAGTCCAATTTTGTTAATGAATAATAAATTATTATGATATTTTCCTCAGTTTTAACGAAAAAATATTACAACTTAACCAATCGTCAAGAGCGTACAATTGACGGAACTGGGCATTCAGTTAACCGGGGACCACCCAGCAACCACGTAATTTAAAAAAAAAATTATGGGATACCCAACTGCAATAGTACCTTTATTTATTTATAAAAATAAATATTAAAAATGTTATAATTTTTGTTGTTAAAATAATTTTAACAAAATGAGTAATCGTCAACTGGAGTATTTATTTTATTTAATTTGGCCCTTAAGCTTCAGGCTTTACTGGGCTCTCAAATTAATCCGAGATAAAATAGATGATACGAAAGTCACGTTTAAATTATGATTAATACACAAACTTTAGCGATCCTTTTTTTCTGCTTCTAAATATGAAATGTGAAATAATAATGTGATTAAAGAGGAGTACAATGAACGTGGAATCAGTTAAGTAATGAAGGTTTTTCAAACAGGCGTTCGAGACCTAATCAAGAAATACAATTAAATTTGAGCAACTGATGATAAGAGGAAGCGTGGAAGACGATCAAAGCTATCACGATCAGATACTGAACACAAATTGAAAGACGTAAATCCAGTAGTTATCTTGCTGCAGAACTGCGGGAAACTGCCGAGGTCAAAGTTGAATCATCTACAATCAGACACACGCTGCGTCAGAAGGGGTTAAAATAGTGCGTTGCAGTAAGTTTTGGAAACTGTTGGTCTCTTCGTTTCGTTCACGGTTTACGCGCCCTTTTTAACCCTTCCTGACGCAGTTCGTTTTATTGTGGATGTGTCAACTTTGATCCCGGTTAGGTTCAATATTAGAATGACTTACGATGCGTAGTTTTTTGTATGGTATTGCGCGAGAGAAAGGTTTTTGTTTATGAATGGATGATACGAGGTTCTATGTCCTTATAACGGAGGAACAAAATGCATTGAACGAGAGCATAGACATTCTCGTATATAAATAAAGCGCATGCTGCGAGTGACACCGTGACACCCTATTTCGTCGGGGAGAGGAGAGAGAGAGAGAGAGAGAGAGAGAGAGAGAGAGAGAGAGAGAGAGAGAGAGAGAGAGAGCAGTGTTTTTAGTTTTGGGTCTGGGACTAATCAAATTTTTGCGATACCGCAGAATATTTGTTTCCAAATTCCAGAGTCTAAATTAAATAACAGTTTGAATTGAAGAATCCCAAAAATACAAGAAACGGTCTTTTATAAAGAATTAAAAAAAAATATATTTGACCAAAGTTCGTAGGTCTCTCTCTCTCTCTCTCTCTCTCTCTCTCTCTCTCTCTCTCTCTCTCTCTCTCTCTCTCTCTCTCTCTCTCTCTGTTTAGTATGTTTAGTTTAAATGATAACCCAACTCGCAACAATGGTTGGAAGTTGGATTTGAAACGGTTTAGGACTAGTGTGTGTGGGAATTACGTTACGTATAAGATCTGTGACACATGGAACAGGTTACCTTCGGAAGTTGTGAACAGTTCCTCTGTGGATCAGTTCAAGAAAAGGTTAGACGAAATCTTGCACACTATTTGAGTGTGTAAAGACATTTAGGACCTCAGTCTGCGGAAATTTTTTTCCTATAAAATAGTTAATATCTGGAACCAACTTCCCTCAGAGGTTGTTTCCAGTCAAAGTGTAAATCTGTTTAAAAATAGGCTAGACAAAGTACTGAACACACTCATAGTTTAAGATTAAAACCTCAGAAACGTCTGCAGGAGTTCGCTTGCTCGGTCTCTGTGAGCAAGCTAAATATAGAGCTATTTATATATTCTCCACTTTCCTGTAAAATTTCCTTGGCTACTTTTCCAGGGTCAAGGTATTTTCTTCAACCTTTTTCCGTACCTGCCTCTGGCAGGGAGGGAGCGGAGGGTGGGGAGAGAGCCTTCTACTTTTCTATCCAGTTTTCTACTACTGCTAGCATAGTTGAAAGACAAAATTTTCCCTGGCACCCGTTGCCATTGGTACCTCCTCGGTATGGGCCGCAAGGCCTTTTGAGGTACTTCTTTTCCTTGTAACTCCTTGTAACTCTCTCTCTCTCTCTCTCTCTCTCTCTCCCTACAAGCTGCTTGGGGACTCCCAACATGGGTTTAGATGGCATAGGTCGTGTCTCACCAACTTGCTCGAGTTTTTCCACGTCATGTTGAGTGAGTATGATAAGAGTAGGGCGATTGATATACTTTATCTCGACTTTCAGAAAGCCTTTGATAAGGTACCTCACCGCTGGCTAATGGCCAAAGTGCGCGCGCTGGGTATTGGTGGGGAAGTAGGTAGGTGGATTGAAAACTGGCTGAAGAATAGGCGGCAGAGGGTTGTAATTAAAGGGGCTAGTTCGGGTTGGGCCTCGGTCACTAGCGGGATTCCTCAGGGTTCCGTTTTGGCGCCACTATTGTTTATCATTTACATAAATGATATCGACGGTGGCATCGTCAGTAGGATCGCCAAATTCGCTGATGACACAAAGCGTGGGGCCAATGTTGGGATGCCCGAGGCGATAGAGCAACTGCGTGCTGACCAACGTAGGATAGGAGAGTGGTCCGAAAAATGGCAAATGCCGTTTAACTTGGGTAAGTGCAAGGTCATGCACATTGGCTACGCCAATCCCAAGTCGGACTACTCAATGTTGGGGAGTAATATCGAGGCCACTGATTTGGAAAAGGACTTGGTGTGCTAATTAGCAGCGACCTTAAGTTTACCAAACAGTGCGTAGATGTAGAAAGAAAGCCCAGAAGCTGTTGGGTTATATCAGGAGGCAATTTCAGTTTCGGAACAAGGAGATTGTGCTCTCTCTGTACAATTCCCTGGTTCGGCCGCACCTGGAGTATGCTGTGCAGTTCTGGTCGCCCACCCTCAGGAAAGATATCGAGAGGCTGGAGCGAGTGCAGGCGAGGGCCACAAAGTTAATCCCTTCCGTTAGGCATATGGGCTACAATCGACGCTTACGCGCCCTGGACTTGTTTTCGCTGGAAACTCGGAGGCTGCGCGGTCAACTGATCGAGGTTTTCAAGCTCTTACGCGGGTTCAACGATGTCAAATTTAGAAGCATGTTTAGTTTAAATGATAACCCAACTCGCAACAATGGTTGGAAGTTGGATTTGAAACGGTTTAGGACTAGTGTGTGTGTGTGTGGGAATTACTTTACATATAAGATCTGTGATACGTGGAACAGGTTACCTTCAGAAGTTGTGAACAGTTCCTCTGTGGATCATTTCAAGAAAAGGTTAGACCAAATCTTGCACACTATTTGAGTGTGTAGAAAATTTTCCGTGGCACCCGTTGCCATTGGTATCTCCTCGATATGGGACGCAAGGCCTTTTGAGGTACTTTTTTTCCTTGTAACTCCTCTCTCTCTCTCAAACAACGTACGTTTGGCTACCTTACTGAATCGCGACTCCCTACATTTTAAACTGTGAATGACATTTAATTTAACCTAAATAATTAACTTCACACAACTTTGAACATATCCCTTTTAAGTAAAAATACTGCTTTTGCCCCTACACGCACGTTCGTGTCGCGATGAGCTCGGTGTGTGTCCTAAAGAGTGTCGCGGTTTCGTCAGGTAGCAAAGAACACACACACATTTTTGTGAGGTTTATAAAGCAGTTATAATTGTAAGAATGCAAATAAATTGAAACCCATCTCTAACTTGAATACTTAGCGACAGTAGTTTTGTGGGTGACCCAGTTTCCCTATTAGAGAAGTGAAGGCACTGAGGTCAGGGGTTTAAACCCCGATGATGGTGGTAATAATAACGGAGGAGTTAGAGCAATGAGCCGCATTAGATGGCCTGAGCACTAGGGTGGCCCAAAAAAATGAAAGTTGAAAATATCTTTCTCCACAAGGCCATCCGTGTTCTATATCAAAATGTAAGAACTCATGGCAAAAATTAGACAGATCATACATTATTTAGAGGTCGCGACCAGTTCCTATATTTTTAGGATTTGAAACAAAAATACAATATCAATGTTTATTTCAAAATTTAAAGTCAACAGCACAGAGCACATGTTATGCAAAAATATACTAGAACACATGTCATAGCAGTTAATACGACTGCACTAAATTCTTGTATATCAAACAAACAACGTCACACCCGTTACTTTTTCTTCGTCAAAGCCAACTTCGTCGGAACTGGCAATCTTTTTCGGTGGCTGGCGACGAGTCGCAGTAGGTATTGTTTCTGGGTCTCGTCTTTCGTCAGCGCGGTATTGTAGGACTGAATAAGAGCGACTCCTCGTTCGGCACAGTCGTTGACGACCTTAAGGAGCCTGCACTTAGCCTTAAGTAATTGGTAAATGGGGTCTGTCAGCCAGAGGGAGGGAGGTTTTGACAAGAATGTCTTGGCTTCATCTTGTCCTTTCATGGAGAGTATATCGAATATCTTCAAAGACCGGCTCGTGATGTACGACGCAAATGAAGAACGATGATCGAACACAGTCCCGTCCAGACGTCTCAAGAGTTTTTGGTTTGAGGGACGTAAGAAGTTGTCAACCATAGCTGCTTTGGTGATCTCGTCGACGCGATCGTCGAAGAGGGCGAGAGGCGCGAGGTGCTCAGAGAAGTACCACAAATGGCGATAGAAGGCCTTAACAGCTGCCTCCCTGATGGCACGGTCAGGATATTCATGGAGGAGAGCAATTAGGTTTAAGTCGTTGAGGGGGGCCCTCTTGGGAGAGGGGCCTCGTGCCAGTAGCGAGGGTAAATAAGAGAAACGAAGAGGCAAATCTTTGTGACGCCAGCTGTCTCGTGGGCCGTCAACTTAATCTGGCTCCTGAAAAGGAAGATCTTCAGCGAGTATATTGCCTTAGCCATCCACCGCGCGTTGTGCATAGCGCCTGGCGCACGAAAGGACGGTTCTCCGTCGGAGAATCCCCCTAGGAATATATGACAGAGCTGAAGCAACTCTCCATAGTCATCCCGTGGGAGCTGGCTCTTGACTGCCTCCGAGTAAAATGACATCATCTCCTCTCGTAGGCCATCCGGCATGCCAACGAAGAGCTCGTCTCCAGCAGAATGGAAATCAACTATATTAATATCAGGCCAGGTCTTCTGGAAGCGTTTGAAGATTCCCATTTCAGGCCCACCGGTTGGTGTCAGGGCGACAGAAAATACGGCCGACAACATTACCTCGAACACGTGATGACGGCACGCGATCCAGATGAGCTCCTTGTCCAGAGCCTTCTCAATTAGGGTGCACGCGCCCACATTCAGCCCAGTATTGGTTGCCGTCGTGTCGAAGACTAGTCCCTGGATCATGGGTTTGAGCTTCCATTCCTCCAGCGTTTGGACATATGCATTGCACTGCTCCTCTCCCGTGCCGCGGCCGATCTTAGAGACGGCAAGAAGTTGCTCTGTTTCACCACCAGTCACCAAGATGGCGACGCGATCCACAAGCTTTTTATTGCCGGCGATATCTGGAAGCAGTTTACCGTCCTAGTGGAGAAGCAGTGGGCTGTCCGGCGAGAAAACAGCCTGTTGAGCAGTTGCTACCGCCTCACGAGTGGTGACCCGCGCTCGCTGAATGGTGTTCCGGGATAGCGTCACAGACTCCAGGCCATGACAGAGCGCTTGCGTGACAGCTCCTACGACGAACATGGCAGCGCGGTCAGGGAGTTTCACTCGGTCGAGCGCGGCGACTACTTCCTTGGTCACAATGGTCTGCTTCGATTTCTTATTCCTTGGCTGATCTTGACTGGATGTTGACGGAGCTTGGAAATCATCTTCGGACTCCATCGATGTGGAGGAGCTACAGATGTCAACAATGGCGGAACTAGACGGAACAGCCGTATTCACCTGTTGGGCGCTCAACATGCTTTTTTCCTTTCGAGCACTGGCCTGATCACTCCTGAGGTGCTTGCGAATCTCCTTGTTCGTCAAGGTCTTGTCGATCCCGGACATACTCGCGCTCGAGGGATCCTGCTGTTGCATCCGCAGGAACTGTTTGTCTTCTTCGTCCGTCATAATACTGAGGGCGTCTTTTCGTGAGATGTCAAATAGTTTGGCGAGATTCTCCTTGAATTTTCTTTTCTTGATTCGGCACCCGTCTTTCGGCTTCAATCGGTTTTACTTCAACCCACAATATTCTTCATAGAGCTTCCGAAGCTTGCACACGCCGGAGTCCACTCGCTGGGTCGGAATTCGTGCCTTGTCCCAGATTGTCAGCGCTCTGTCTATGGTGGCCTTAGCACTGTCACCGATTGTGGATCCCTTCTGGTGGTGAAACATGAAGTTCCTGAGAATAGCCCCGTTTGTTGGCAGGCCAGATCCCAAGATGTCCGGGTCCGGCTTACCCAGGAGCCAAACTTTCGGACTGCTCCTTGTCGTTGTCATGGTCTTGGCCTGTGGAATGGAAAATAAAATGGAAATTAGAGTTAAAGAACATATACATATGTTTTATGTAGAATATAAAAGAAACAATTTTAACAATTTTAATAAACTTTCATAAATTTTAAATTTTTTTTTAATTTTTAACAATTTTAATAAACAATTCATTGTTCCAAATTGCTTATCAAGGTCAGTGTAGTAAATGAATGACAGAAAAACTAAGCATAGTGTCCGTCACTGGTGAAAAGTTTAACTTGCCTTATTGGTGTGATTCACTGCGCGGCGTAACCCAGATGGCAGGATCACAACAAAAACACGTCTACACCTGCCGAGACTTGGCGACCAACTGAGCTAGTGGGAAGAGTGCATTGCTATCATATAGTGATTCTTTGGATATAGGTTTACAGTCTACAGTGGCGTTGCTCGGCAAATATTTATTGTAGAAACATGGTGACCAAAATTACTGAAATTGCGAAATTTAGATATTTTACCTGAGGTCGCGACCTCTAAATATTGGCCGATCTTCTGATTTTTTGCATGAAGGCTTCTTTTGTGATATGGAACAGGAATAGCCTTGTGGAGAATAGCAATTCAAACTTTTATTTTTTCAGTTAATTTTTAGGCCACCCTACTCCAGGAGGAAAGACCACAAAAAGCATCCTAATTACTGAAATTTGAAGTCCCAATCGAGACCTTCAGATTTGCAGTTCCGCGGTATATTATTAGGTTATACTATGACGGGTGCAGTTCAACTCGTATCTGAACACCAATCGAGGTGTTCAATACGATGTTTGGCTTAGCTACATGTATTTTGAGGTTCTTCCCAAAGAAATGAAAGTTCAAAGATTTTGCGAAAATTCTAGAATCCAGACGTAGTTCAGAAACAGAGTTCATAACAGCTTTGTAATATGTCACATTAGGTTAGGTTAGGCTAAATCAGGTTGTTTGGATTAGATAAGGCTAGGTTAGGTTAGATTTTGTTAGGTTAGTGATTATCGATTTTCTCCGAACTGAGTCTGGATTCTGGAATTTTACCAGGATTTTTAATCCTAGAATAGAAGATATGAAGTCCGATGCTGCTGCTACGTGGTTGATGCGCACACTAACGATTATAATTAATGCGGAGGGCCAGAAACTGGCATAGCGCTCAGGCCAACTAGTGCGGCTGCGGCGCACTGCTCTAACTCCCGTATGATTATTATTATTATTATTATTATTATTACCAGCACCATCGGGAGTCGAACCCCCGACCTCAGTGTCTCCACTTCGCTTATGGGAAACGGTGTTACCCAATGAGCTACGGACGCCAGAGTGATTTCATGAAGACAATTTTTCTTTTGCTCAACGTTTAGATAAAGACAATTTTGTTTCTGTTGACTCGCGCAATTCAAATGCAAATTTATCGTTATACAGGCAACATCAGGAACTAATTTCCCCACTTTGTGTGTGTGTGTGGGGGGGGGAGTGTGCCTCAAGGGGCACATTTTCTACTCTTTCCTTCATAAAAAAAATTAACAGAATAAGGGGCCGGCTCAACCCAAGCCGATGCTAACAACTGGGGGCAAACTCAGAGCCTCACCGACCACCAGAATTCGATACCGTAACCATCGAACTACCGAGAACTCGCAAGGAGAATTAGAGTACAGGGTATCCATAAATTATCTTCACAAAAGGGTTTGAATTTGTAAAGATAATTTATGGTCACCCTGTACATTTTTTTCTTTTTCGTGCGTGGACATAGAATTTTAAATAGCAAATCTTTGGAGCTGCCAAAAATGAGACACAGAGTTACCTTTCATGGAATTAATTAATTACATTATACACAATTTGTACACGTAGAGCAAAGGTCGAGAACCCTCTGCTCCGAAGACCCATTCTTCTGGCTCTTGAATTATAAATATATATCAAAAGTACTTCAATAATAATAAAGATTCAAAAGCTTAAAAGATTAATAATAAAATTTAAAAAAATATGAAATGAACCACGTATGAAAATACAATACACTATGTTTATTTCAATTATTATTATTGTTAATAATTGTATTTGTATTGTTTTTATTTTTATTATCATTAATACAAAATAGACAAATTTCTTATATTAATTTAATTATGTATTTATCGTTTGTCCAAATAAAGTAAGTGCGTTAATCGCATTATAAAGTAATAAAAAAAACTGTATTTGTTATCCGAGACCCTTTTTATTCATGATAATTTCTTTTGTAATCGAGTAGTCAGCGGGAGAAGGGGATAAGCGACAAAATCGGCAAAAAGTGTTTTCTGTTTGAAAAGATACTTTATTCTTCCCTCTATCACCTCCACTTGGCAGATATCCCATTTTGTGAATGGAAACAAAATAGGATATCTGACAATTGGAGGTGATAGAGGGAAGAATACGCTGTCTTTTCAAACAGAAAACACATTTTGCTCATTTTGTCGCTTATCTCCTCCTCCCGCTGCACTACTACTCAATGACCAAATATGGCTGTCAAGCTGTAAAAGGTTCTCGTACCCTGACGCGGAATCATGACATTTTTATACATTAATTTGGATTCATTACTGAAATAATTATTCACTTACTGCTTAATGACGATTTGCACCAACTTAAATCAGGGAAATATATTTATTTTAAATAAAACAGTAAATTTAGGCTTGAAATTCAACATTTTTAAAGGTTTTAGGAGAAATGAAAGAATAGGGTATGGGGAGAAGGGTAAAGAGAGAGAGAGAGAGGGAGGGAAGCTGATACCCATCAAAGATTTCCCTTTTAAACGAAAATTTCTATGAAAAACTTTCGCCTTTCAATATGTTTCCAGATTATTCCACCACGTGTCAACTGCTTCGTATGAGAGAGATGATCTTCGTGCTACAAGTGTGAAGTTAGGTTTTTAAAAGTAGAGTTTATCGTGTGGTTGGTTCAGTGAATGGTTTACTTGGTTGTTTGATATGATTCCCATAAATAACGCAGGAACTTCCTTACAGGAAGGTCATTGAGCTTAAAAAGTTTTAGGGGTTTGAATATAGGGTTTGTGCGCTGATCTCGGTTAGGTTTGGTACCTGATATGATTGACAATTCTTTGTGTGCAATACACGTAATGTATAAGTAATATAATGGTTTGCGTTTTCTCAAACCGATATGTTATACAAGATGAGGGTATGCAACGGCGTAAATTGTTGTTGTCTCATGGGGTTGGTTTACCTCCTTCACAACATCTAAGCCAGTGATGCACAAACCCTGGCCCGCGGGCCAAATGTGTCCCCGTACGGGTCTTTTCAGTGGCCCCACGGGTCTTTTCAATTCAATGAAAAAGTTAGAATATAAAAGTGACCCAATTTATGACTTAGATGGAAAGTAAGTAGGCTAATACATTTAGTTATTTTCTTCGCTTGGCCCTCACATCAAAAAAGTTTGTGCACCACTGATCTAAGCGATTCGAACCACGGGTCGCTTCATAATATGAACGCAGAAGACGGTCCCCATCCAACTACTACCCGGAACAAATATCGCTTAACTTCACTAATCGACGGGAAGCGGTGTTACATTGGCAGTGTTACGACACTGGCCACAACGTAGCCCTGCAAGAGTGTAATATAGGTGGAGCAATATATATTTTGGAATATGATGACTTAATTTATGCAAAAAAAAAAACATTTATGAATAAGATATTTGAAAAATGTGTTTACATCACTTTTTCCAGTCGAGTAACCAGACCGAGAAGTATTTTTGGTATGGGGTTTAAGTCCAGTATCACTGCACGGAGAATGTACATGTACAGTCCGTTTAGAGACTCCTGGGGTGAAGCTTCATTTTTTCTACTGATACCTTTCAAATGTTCCGTGCGATGATTCCTCATTTCACGAAGGTTATATATATATATATATATATCAAAGCTATTGACTTCTCCTTAGGGAAACGGAGCTTACAGATGAAAAGAAGGATCAACACAACGGCAAACATTTTCATTTATTTGTACTTCAGACGTTTCGACAAATCTTTTGTCATCATCAGTGAGTTAAGTCTTAAAACCTTAAAACAAAATTGAAAAGTGAAAATTACATCAATACAATATTAAAACCATTAAAATTTTGCTTTAAGGTTTTAATTTTAATGGTTTTAATATTGTATTGATGTAATTTTCACTTTTCAATTTTGTTTTAAGGTTTTAAGACTTAACTCACTGATGATGACAAAAGATTTGTCGAAACGTCTGAAGTACAAATAAATGAAAATGTTTGCCGTTGTGTTGATCCTTCTTTTCATATATATATATATATATATATATATATATATATATATATATATATATATATATACTGTATATATACACAGTGTGTGTGTGTGTGTATATATAGGGTGTTCTCAAATTATGTTTCATAAATTAGTATACATATTCAGGACGCCAAAGTGAACAAAAACGTTCCTATGAACATAAATCCACAATCGCTTCGTTTCCGAGATACATTGCTTTATTGGCGACGACGATCCAATTAAAATGAAAGTCATTAAAGTTTATCAAAGTTGTAGCCGTCTGGTTGTTTAGAGAGCTATTTTTCTTTTGTTTTCATAGTATTTTGTTAGTTGTCATTTTAGAAACCAAAATTATTTCCCTCATTTCATGCGTCACACTATGTAATGTTACAGTGTGTTATGGAGCAGTATTTTTTTGAAGAACTTGCTGATATGCATCTCGTGTTAGGAGAGATGCTAGACAACGCAGCTGCTACCCAACGCCGGTATGCTGAAAGGTATCCTAATAGGCGATTACCATCGAGGCCTACATTTCTTTCAATTGACCGTGAACTATGCGAGCAAGGCATGTTTCGATCAAGACATTTGAATGCTGGACGTCTACGAACTCGACAAAACGTAGATGTAGAAGAACAGATTCTTCTAGCTGTCCAACAAGATCCGCATACAAGTACAAGGCGAATAGCTGCAAGAGTAAATAGGTCAATGAACTCTGTACTCTGATGCAGGGAAACCATTTTGAGCACTTGCTGTAAATAAATTCTGATAAACTTTAATGACTTTCATTTTAATTGGATCGTCCTCGGCAAAGAGGCAATGTATCTCGGAAACGAAGCGAATGCAAATTTATGTTCCTAGAAACTTTTTTGTTCACTTTGACGTCCTCAATATGTATACTAATTTATGAAACATACTTTGATAACACCCTGCATAGTGTGTGTGTGTGTGTGTGTGTGTAGTGTGTGTGTGTGTGTGTGTGTGTGTGTATCACAGCCATTAACTTTTTAAGAACTCTCTTAACAGCGGTGCCCATTACACCAGTAAAAAGAATGTAAAGGCTTTAAAAAGACCTCTTCTTATAAATTTTTATAAATATTATGCTCAGAAGTCTAAAAGAAGTCTTCCTTCAGTGCATACTTTCATTTGAATTCTTTTCAAAGCATAATTTGAACATACTCCTTTTGAAAGCCTTTTTCCATTGCATATGAAGGGTCGGAAAAATGCTTTTGTATTAATTTAGAAAAACGTGAAGTCTCAAAAGCGGCTTTCATAAAGTACTTTTAAGCTCTTAAAGAATTATTTGTTTTGGGAGTACTCGCAACAGAAATTAAATTGACTCTCAGGTATGGAAACAGTTCTTCAATCTATTATTATTATTCAAATTTTAACATGTAAAATTTAAACTCTTCCTTAGTTACATCTCATGCGGATGTTGTTCAAGGAAATCAAAAGAGATCCAGTAAGGCTGGAAAATTATTTCTTAAGGGCTTAAAAACAATAATATGTACATAAAATTCCCATTCGCTTTTTTTGGTCTATCGTTATCTGTATACTTCTTTGCACATAATGTGTCTATTTTGTATCATTGTTAAATGAGTCGGGAGGGCGAACGTTCGACGGAGAATCGAAAAGACTTACTGACTTTCTTCGAGAAATGAAGTCTCACTGGCCATGCATAGGGACATTAGAGAGAGTCAGTGTCGAAATAGTCGACTGGCACTGAACTTTCCACTAACGACATCGAAGATAATAGTGGTATATTTCAAGAACAAATGGAAGACAACGGCTTATAAACATTTTAAACCCTTTAAAGGCATAAGAATGGACAGCTTTTGGCACTGTTTCTGCAGTGCCAGAATAAAGCCGGCATCAAGAAGAATTCTTGGAACGGCTAATATCACCTGTCAGGCCTGTGTTTAGGTCACGAACAGAACGTGTCGTGCACCGAAATTGTTCGTGGATCATGAAAGATGCCTCGAACAGCCATTGCTCGTCACTTACAACTTTGGACCAAAAAAATAGAATACCGTCTCAAATGCGCTCATGACTTTGATAATACCTTTAAGTTTATGAAATACCTTTACCTTTATGAAAAATATAGAGTATCTGTGACGTTATGATGATAAAAAGACCTATTTTTTTGGTCCGGAGTTGTATAGCCATTTACTTGTATCAAACTATTACCAAAATAGGAGAAACATTATCCAATTAAATCCAGGAATTCATGATATTTCATCAACCAGATATTCAAAATCTAACCATCGACCAGCAGGGCTATCAACTGTAAAAGAATGAACGCAAAGAGCCCTTGCTCAGTAAGTGAGATCTTGGCACAAATTCTGTAGAACTCATTACACCAAGCAGCAAGATTATTTGCATAAACTTTTCTACAAAAGACCCGTGACTCGACGAAAACGCCCGCTAACAGCCGCCAATATAAAAGGACATCGAAAACCCCCGTTAACATCCGCCAATGTAAAGTAAACGTTACACTAAATGTAATTAATTAAATCTGTTAACCCTTTAGCGTACACATGCACTTTACTGATTTTACTGTGGTTAAAGCCAGACGATTTTGCTCGGTCTCTGAAAAGACCCCTGTCCTGGACATTAAAATGTCCATAAATAATCGCAGTTTACTTTCCTTTGTTATTTAATGGACTGCACCAGCGTTCCCCAAACTTTTTTATCCAGCGCCCTCCTTTAAAATGAAGTCAATCCTTCACGCCCCCCCTTTATTTCAACCGCAAATGGCATGCATAAAGTGTAATTCATTGGCGACATAATCAGTGAGAGGTAAAATTAAAAAAGAAAGGTTTTATTAATTAATTAATGTAATACATGGCAACTTTTTTAATGAAATACGTGGCAACTTTTTCAAACACTTTTTACATATTATAACGGGTATTGTGATAGTCAATACAATTACTGAAAATACCCAGACTTTTACTGTTCTTTACTAACCTTCGCCTCCTCTTCAGCAGGTGTTGCGCCCGCCAGGAGGGGCACGTCTTCCAGTTCGGGAAACACTGGTTTGCAAAAACAATACTAATAACCTACGCAATTTTTCTACCTCATCGCTTAATTTTTAAGTGATCAAGTAAGTGTCTACGAACGAAACGAAGACGTACAAATAACATCACTTAATACTTATTGTACCATAAAGTACTACTTGTAACGTACGTACGTTATCAGCAACAGCACAAATTAACGTATTACCGGAAGATACGTTCATAAACGATGTAATTCATTACGAAATTTGAGTTTATAATCAAGCAGTAACGTCTCTCATTATATACTCCAGAAAATATATAAGGATACGTTTACACTCTAAAAAAAGGAGAAGCTATCAGGTGCGTTCAGCGACATGAATGATAATTTGAAGTAAAGGAAGTGACAAAGTTGTTAGTCCGAGAGAGAGAGAGAGAGAGAGAGAGAGAGAGAGAGAGAGAGAGAGAGAGAGAGAGAGAGAGAGGATCCAGTGGAAGGATAGAAATTAATTTAGTGTTTGGATGCAGATACATTTCGTGAGTTATACACACACACACACACACACACACAATTTTTTACCCGCTAAGTCGAACAGGTTATATATTTCATATTTTACAATTTTTAATCATTTTCGCTTGTGTTAAAATAGTAGTGGAAGGATTCTGTACGAAAGTTTAGAGAAAGTGTTTTTTTTATTACAATGATTATTTTTTCGAATTTCATCAGCGTTATGATTTTAATTAAAAAACTCGAAGTTAAGTAAGTTGTCCTTTATGCTTCCTCAGCCTTTACACAACCTCTGATTTGTTTTAGGCTAGGTTAGGTTATCCTGAGTTAACCTAACTTCAAAAAAGTTGGTCGTATGAGAAAATCCCACTTATTTACAAAGTCCGACCAATTGGTCAAAAAGGTTACAAGGAGTTACAAGGAAAAGAAGTACCTCAAAAGGCCTTGCGGCCCATACCGAGGAGGTACCAATGGCAACGGGTGCCAGGGAAAATTTTGTACACACTCAAATAGTGTGCAAGATTTGGTCTAACCTTTTCTTGAACTGATCCACAGAGGAACTGTTCACAACTTCCGAAGGTAACCTGTTCCATGTGTCACAGATCTTATACGTAAAGTAATTCCCACACACACTAGTCCTAAACCGTTTCAAATTCAACTTCCAACCATTGTTGCGAGTTGGGTTATCATTTAAACTAAACATACTTCTAAAATCGACATCGTTGAACCCCGTAAGAGCTTGAAAACCTCGATCAGTTGACCGCGCAGCCTCCGAGTTTCAAGCGAAAACAAGTTCAGGGCGCGTAACCGTCGATTGTAGCCCATATGCCTAACGGAAGGGATTAACTTTGTGGCCCTCGCCTGCACTCGCTCCAGCCTCTCAATATCTTTCCTGAGGGTGGGCGACCAGAACTGCACAGCATACTCCAGGTGCGGCCGAACAAGGGAATGTACAGTGAGAGCACAATCTCCTTGTTCCGAAACTGAAATTGCCTCCTGATATAACCCAATAGTTTCTGGGCTTTCTTTTCCACCTCTACACACGGTTTCGTAAACTTAAGGTCGCTGCTAATTAGCACACCCAAGTCCTTTTCTAAATCAGTCACCTCGATACTACTACCCAACATCGAGTAGTCCGACTTGGGATTGGCATAGCCAATGTGCATCACTTTGCATTTACCCAAGTTAAACGGCATTTGCCATTTTTCGGACCACTCTCCTATCCTACCTAGGTCCGCACGCAGTTCCTCGATCGCTTCGGGCGTCCCAACATTGGCCCCAAGCTTGGTGTCATCAGCGAATTTGGCGATCCGACTGACGATGCCACCGTCGATATCATTTATGTAAATGATAAACAACAGTGGCCCCAAAACGGAACCCTGAGGAACCCCACTAGTGACCGAGGCCCAACCCGAACTAGCCCCTTTAATTACCACCCTCTGCCGCCTATTCCTCAGCCAGTTTTCAATCCACCTACCTATTTCCCCACCAATACCCAGCGCGCGCACTTTCGCCGTTAGCCGGCGGTGAGGTACCTTATCAAAGGCTTTCTGAAAGTCGAGATAAAGTATATCAATAGCCCTACTCTTATCGTACTCACTCAACATGACGTGGAAAAACTCGAGCAAGTTGGTGAGACACGACCTATGCCGTCTAAACCCATGTTGGGAGTTCCCAAGCAGCTTGTAGGAATCCAGATGGTCAACGATCCTATCAGCTATTATCCCTTCTAATAATTTACCTACAACTGAAGTGAGACTAATGGGACGATAGTTCCCTGGACTTTCGTGATCCCCTTTCTTAAAGATAAGGGTCACGTTGGCTTCCCTCCAGTCACCAGGCACCTGGCCCATCTCCAACGATTTGTTGAAGACTGTAGCCAGGTGGGGAGCCACCTGGTCGCGCACTTCTCGCAACACTCTGGGGAGAAACTGGTCTGGCCCAGGAGCCTTAAACGCGCTCAGTTTGTCTATTCTATCGGCAACGACTGTCGCGGTACATCTAACACTATCCAGGCCAGCACCTTCGTGCCTCACGCCTGGCTCGGTGGCTTGCTATTGGTGCTACTTGGGGATTTAGGTATATGTAGACGCTTTTTGAGATCTGAGAAATCTTTGTACGATTTAGAGGAGTGATAAACAAATACAAAGGCTGATAGTCAAACGCTGATAAAATAAGGAATCTAAATGAAGGCCTGAGAGAGAGAGAGAGAGAGAGAGAGAGAGAGAGAGAGAGAGAGAGAGAGAGAGAGAGGTAAATAAATGTTTCTTATCGACTGAATTCGAGCAAATTCACCGGTCCCCGCTCGCAAGGTCGTAGAAGCTCAGTCGCGTGCATAAATAAATGTAAAATATTTCACCTCCCCACTCTTTATTCCGTCTATCTACTTATTTCCTTTACCACTCGTACACTGGTTTATCTTTTCAAGTGGTATACTTACCCGCCTGATAACACACACACACACACACACACACACCACACACACACAACAACCTCAACGACTGTTCTCTCTCATGCATGTAATCATCTTGCACGAACATGCTGTCATCTTAAGCCACAAAGAAAATGTGTTTCTATTCCTTGTTGTTTATTGCACGCGTTATATATATATATATATATATATATATATATATATATATATAAAACGGGAAATAAAATCTACTTGTATTATGGGTTTTTTCCCAAACAAAAATGATATTGTCTCCCTTCTTAAGAATTTTTCGCTGACACGGTAGAAATCGCGTTTTCTAAACAAAAATATTATTTTCAAGAATAACAAAAATATTTTCATATATTCAAAGAAGGATAAAAAACGGTATTGAAAAATTAAAATGTATAAATTCAGAATTTCATCTGCATGCATATGCAAATTTGGATTATATATAAAGGATGGCATACCGGTATAGGTATAGAAAAACTTTGCGAGAGGTATAGAGCCGTAAAGATATAAAAACATTATTTCTATACTTTCGTGTACATTTAGAATATATATAAGACTTTACCTGGTTAAAACTACATTGGAACAGGTAGTTTCTTAGTAGTGGCTCGTAAATTATTTATTTTAAAAAAAGGATAAGGATATCGTTGTATGACAGTTGGCAACTTTTCTATCATATATACGTTGCTAGATTCATCAAATTTGAAAATAATGGCGTCGTAACGCTTTCTTCAGCTTCGTAACTAGTTGGCGTGTAATTTGGCGACTTTTGTTCATACTTGAAGTGGAATGTACAGTCGTACCCAAACGTTTGGAATCAAACAAAGTTTTAAAGAATTACATTTTAAGTGTAGGCTTAATATTTAGTGGAGCCTGCCTTGGCATCAATGAATGTTTTGTTCGTGTTGGTCATGGGTAAAGACCGGAAGTTCAGGCACTAAAAAACAGTGAAATAGGCAGGCAAAAAGGCAGAATAAAACATGGAAATAGGCAAAAAAAAGGCATTTATTTTTAAATCGAAATTCATTAAATAACATGAGCTAAAACTATAGGTAAGACATCTCCATACATTAATAAAATAATGCTAAATAAATCTATGAAGTATAGCTTTATTCAGTTGATTGGTTACACATTACAACAAGCATTTTTTCCAAATTTTCAAACGTTAGATTATGTCTACGATCAGTTAGCAAGTGTTTAAGAAGGGAAAATGATCTTTCAACAACAACTGATGTGATTGGTGCATACTTAAAACATGCTATAATTTCTGAGTTTAGATTTGAAACGTCTACATCACCATCTCCTTCAAGGACTTTTGCAATGTTCTTGATTTGAGCTAGGTCAGCATTACCTGAAATTACTTTTTCACACTTCTGCTGGACAATTTTACCTGTGGCACCGAAACTTGATTAATTTCCTCAACTACGTTTATAAAAATGCCCAATGCATTTGACCAAGGTTTGGTTTCTTTCTTCCAGTGAAGTTATTGCAAGTGGTAAATTTGAAAAGTTGGCATTAATGAATGCAAGATCATTTTGCAATGACTTCTGCATGAGAGATTTTATAATCTTGATAGAAGATGCATCCTCTTCATCAAAACTTTCTACAATGCTCTGTACTGTGTTGTAATTTTTACAATAGTAAAGTGCGGCATTTATCCAAGTTCCCCATCTTGTCAGTACTGGCTGAGGTGGCAGTGCTAATCCAGGTGCCTTTTCCTTGAAAACCTGGACTCGTGAAGGAGCTTTGAGAAATACCTTCTTTCCATTTGAAATCATCTTGTGAACATCAGAGAATAATCTTCGTACCTTTTCAGAAACTCGGTGGAGTGCATGAGCTAAGCACGTGAGATGTAGCATTCTGGGGAAAAGAATTTTTAAAGCCCCAGCTGCTTTTTTCATGTACGGAGCTGCATCAGTTATGAAGAGAAGAACATTATTGTGCTTTATTCCTTCAGGCCATAGTAATGCAAGTGATTTGGTAAAAGTCTGAGCAATAGTTGAGCTGTTTGTTTTATCAAGTAGCTCTGATGCTAACAAATAGATTTTTGAGGGTTGGTCACTCTTCATAGTTCCAACTATTACATTGGCAACAAACCTTCCAACAGAATCGGTTGTCTCCTCTATTGATACTCAAATGTACTTGTTCTTAACTCCATCTCTAATATTTTGAATAACAATCCGATAGATGTCTTCTACATAGGTCTTTCTTAATGACGACTCGCTAGGAATGCGTTCATTTGTGTACTTCTCCAAGAATTTTCTCAGAGACGGATTTTCTAGTTTCCACAAGGGACTGCCAGCATCAACAAATGCTTTGCACAAGTCCATTGAAAATTGTGACTTACGGCTGGAGCCAGCAACGTAGTTAGTAAGTAGGCATGACTGCTCTCCTCCAAGCTTCCGTTTGTCAGCGGCACTTTTGTGTTTAGCTGTCTCTATATGTTGGATCACGAAGTATTTCTTCTCTGAATTTACTGCCTTTTCACAAGCTTTACAGAATAATATAGAGCCGTCAGTGGAGAACACACTGCTCCCAAATTGCTGAACATAATCATTTAGTTTCTTAGAAGAAGATGCTTTAACTTTAGACATTATCACACGTGCTCACTCATGCAAACAAACAGTGACTGAAAACAAATATGCAGTGCTGCCATATGTACGACATCTGGAGAAGTGGAGTTGCCAATTAATCATTAGAAGTTGCTAAATGTGATAATTTGGTAAAAAAAAACGAAACTTCATTCAAAACAGGTGGAATAGGCAAATTAGGCTCTTCATATCGAAAAAAAGCATTTTCACCCAAAAATGAGTAAAATAGGCAAAAAAAGGCATTTATGGCATTTTGCCTGAACTTCCGGTCTCTAGTCATGGGCATAAGGTTCTGGAAAAATTCCAGAGCCATTTCGGACTGACAAACTGTTTCTTTAGCATAAACAAAATATCTTCGCGAGATTCTGGCTTCTTCTCAGAGACTTTCACCTTCAGAATCAAAGGCTTTTCGTCTCATCAATTCCCCGCCTCTTACTAATTGTCTTCAATCTCTCTCTCTCTCTCTCTTCGCCGCAATGTTGCTTTAATCTCTTTTTATTATCGCTATCAAAACGGACATTGCTTTTCTGAACTCTCTAACTGCATGCCTCCTCCTTTAAGGAGAGCACGCAGTACCAGACTTTCTACACTTTCTCATTCCTTTTCTGTCCAACTATCTAATGCAAGGGTTCATTGGTATTTTCAGTCTTTCATCTACTCAACCGGTCAACTCTGGAACAATCTTCCTCAATCCATCTTTCCTCCTGTCTATGACCTCCCATCTTTCAAACGCAGAGTGTCTAGGCATCTCGAAAACCCCAGACCTTGATTTTGGTTTCTTCTTCTATGGGAGGGGCGCTTTTGCGGGCATTTGCCCTTGGCCCCTCCTTCCTGCCTAAAAAAAAAGTATTTGAAATGATGTACATTAGTTGATTGGGTAGACGCCTGACGTGCAGATGAATTCTGTCAATTGTTCAACGGTCCAATCTGCGAATTTCTTAGCAAAACTGAGATGCTTCTCCTCCTACTTTTCATTTAGAAGCGGGGTTTTCGCTGGTCATGTTGCGATTAAATTATCATCATTCTAAAGCCTCTGTCGAATGGTTCTTCTACTGATTGGAGGAGGAAGCTGCTCCTGCATCTGGGTGTGGTGACCTTTACCTTCTTTCTTGTCGCATTATCAGTGCGTTAAGTCGATATTCGTGGCCTGCTAGATTCCACGCTGTGTTTTGGCTCATACTCTCCATCCTCAAAAATCCTATTTATGACTTGCCGCTGATAGGTATTTGAAGTCGGGAGGCCACCTGCCTCTGACTGTAGCCTTCTTTTATAAGTACTTCCACCTGGCCTCGCTTTTCTGGGAAGATTTCTGGTTTTCTGCTGTGTTACCTTGTGTAAATTAGGAATTCATTAGATAATACTCATGCGAAAAATGCTCTGTATGAATTGGTCCACAATTAACCCACCCCTTATATCTCCAGTCTAACTATAGAGTAGATCAAGTCTAGCCTAGAGGGGTCAGCCTAGAGATTCCGGAAATGGTCCAGAGCGGGCAGATAAATTGAGGTCCACAGTAGGATTCCTCACCAAATTAGGTTAGGGCAATCTACCTTCACCTTTGTTAAGCTATGAGTTGATGCTAGGTCTTAGGCCACAATGTAGGCCTAATTTGTCTGACCCAGCTTAATTTAATGTGATTAATTTGCTGGGTTAAAAACACAATTAGTCACTTACTGCTAGTTATTAGAGAGTCTCTTTTCTCCTTGTATAATTGTCGAGAGCGTACTTGCTGGTGGGGATCTTTCTTCGGTGTCTGTTCTCGTCCCTTCTCCAGTTCCGTCCTCTCGCCCCGTTCTTCGTTTTCGTTCTCCCTTTGTTCTCCTTTTAGCGGGGCTTTTTCCACCAGCGTTGTCTTGGTTTTTTCCCCGGTTGGTTGATCGGTAATGTATATCTATTACCGAGCACGCTCTTCTCACACAGTATATAAATACTAGTGTGGAGAATAACTCTGGTGAGCAACCAATTGGTTTCATCCACCCAGTTATTGACATAAAAGGAATTTAATAATTGTTAGATTAACTACCTACCTACTCAGTGAACCATTTTCGTTACCTCCCAACTACCCACTCATCAGTTTTCCATATACTGGGGGCCCCGGGAGATAAAAATTTTGGTGTCATTGTCACCAATTTTTATGTCTGAGTGTAGACTAGCTAACTATTTGACTGTAAATGCCTGTTAATCTGATTAACAGTGCCTATCCTCACCTTCTCATGGAGAAGGTGTAGCATTTAATTAGAAGAGAAAATATACATCCATAGGATGAAACTGTCTATGGTCTTTACCATAAGAAAAGAAAAGTGAAAGTTAGAAGATAAAATTACAATTCCCCAGCATCTATTTTTGTTGTAAAAATAGTCGCGCCTTTAATGCTGTTTGTCGCTGAGGTCTTGTGTCTGTCAATGTTGTAGTAGGATGCGTTACCACTCCTACTGTCAAAGGAATAGTTACTGGAAGTTCAGTGTCTCCAGTTGTTACTGTCAGTGGAGAAGGTTCTCCAAAGTCCATTGTTTTGGGTCCAGACTCTAAAGGGTACAAAAGAGAAATGTCTCTTGTTGTGTCACCCGTTGAAGTCCTTAATTTGACCACTCTTGTTACCCCGTCTGCCCCTGGTCTGAGTTCTGAAACTCTAGCCAGAGGCCAGTATTGTCTTGGAGTACTGTCATGTATGAGAACAAGGTCCCCTACCTTAATTGTGTCAGACCAATCCTTCTTAGTCATTTGTTTATGTGTCTCCCTTAGACCCATCAAGTACTCAGTTTTCCACTGTTTAATGAAATGAGCTTTAACTCTAGTTAAATGTTGTAACTTAGTCTGGAGCTCATCATGTCGTTCAGTCCAGTTTGGGTCTTCTGAAGAGTCTATATTGTAGTCCGGCAGGAGACTAACTTGTTCTCCCCGAATCAAATGATTTGGAGTTAATGGTTCCGGGTCATTAATGTTGTCACTCACATAAGTGAGTGGTCTATTGTTGATGATGTTCTCAATCTCAGCCAGGAGAGTGAGCAACTCAAATAAGTGTATCTGTTTTTTACCAATTGCTTTCTTCAAGCAATTCTTTACTGTTTGTATATTCCTCTCCCAGATAGAACCATACCAAGGAGAGGCAACCGGAATATACTTCCACTTTATGTTTGAATTTTGTATATATAATTGTGTGAGTTCATCGCTTAACAAGTCGTGGATGACTTGTTCACCAGCCTTGAAATATGTAGCATTGTCAGTCCAAACTGTCTTGGGTACTGAATGTCGTGCACAGAATCTCTTAAAGACAGCAACAAAAGATTCTGCTGTAAGGTCCTCCACAACATCCAGATAAACAGCTCGTGAGGCAGCACATGTAAACAGTACAATGTACATTTTTTGTTCAGTGTCACCCACCCCTACAGTCAATGCTCCTGTATAGTCAATGCCTACAGTCTCAAAGGGTCTGTTGAGAGTAACTCTCTCCTCTGGCAAAGCAGGAGGATTTGGTTTCCTATAGGGCCTAGCATGAATACGCCTACATGTGACACACTCACTCAGGACTGTTTTAACAGTGATCCTTCCCTTGGGTATCCAATAAGTTTTTCTTAATGTAGTTAGTGTCTGTGGTACCCCCATATGATATACATCATTGTGTGTTTTTCTGATGATTAATGTTGTCAAATAGCTAAATCTAGGTAAAAGGATTGGATGTTTGCTTTTGTATGACAGTTTTGATTTGTCTAATCTCCCTTTACACCTTAGAAGGCCTTCCTCATCTCTGAACAAGTTTAGATCCACAACTACTGATGGTACAGGTTCTTTTGTTTGTTTCCCATTAGTTAAGAATTCTAACTCTTTATTGTACTCTTTTTGTTGTGCATGGCCTATCCAGTATTTGGTTGCAACTTCTGTATAATTATGATTGTTTTTATTTAGCTGTTTGTTAATTGTAGTTAAACAGTTGTGAGCAAACCTCAAACAGTAGGCTGTAACCCTGACAAGTTTGTTGAAATCAGAATAAATTTCATAATTAGTGATTGGTTCAACCTTTTCATTTGAAAAGATTAAATTTAATGTCAAGTTAACTTGTTCCACAGGCCATTGGTCTGTATTACAGAGCCACTTAGGTCCCATAAACCAAGTTTTGTTTGACTTCAACAACTTGTAGGATAAACCTCTGGTCAGAAAGTCTGCTGGATTTTGTTTAGTTGGAACATAGTGAAAGTTTACTTGTAGGCTTTCATTAGCTTCAGCTATTTCTTTTAGCCTATTTCTTACTATTAATGCTATCATTCCGTATCCAGGCAAGACAAATCTGACTGTCAAGCCAGATGTGGATATCAGTTATGTTCACATCATGGTAAGCATCCTTAAGCAATGAAATGGTTTTAATGGCTAATGCAGCAGCCAATAGTTCCAATTGAGGTATGGTTCGGGTAGGTTTGAGAGGTGCAACTTTCCCTTTTGCATAAATTAGATGACTTTCTGTAGGACTTACAAGATACGCACAGCACCCATAAGCTTGTGTGCTTGCATCAGCAAACACATGAAGTCTCTGGGGCTTATCCCTAAACCCACAGCACCTTTGAATTTTAATGTTCTGCACTTTTGTTAAATCAGCAGCTAACTTCTTCCAAGATTTTTGATTTTCATTTGTTATTGGATCATCCCACCCAACATTTGTCCTCCAAATTTCTTGGAGGAGAATCTTTGATTTTATTGTTGAAGGCAGGAATAGACCCATAGGATCAAAAATTTTGGAAGCCTCTGATAATATTTGTCTTTTAGTATTTGCTTCCTCATCAAGTTTAAAACCTTTAGTACAGATTGAATCATGACTGTTAGAAGTTGCATCCAAATACCAGTTCATACCTAAAGTTTTAACTCTGTCTGATGGCTCAGTAAGACCATTATTATCCTTTAAAATCTTTTTATTTAAATCCTCATCATTTGAAATCCACTCTCTAAGTTCAAAGTTACCTTGTTGCATAATGTTTTGAGAGTGTTCATAGACTTCAGATAATTCAGATTTTGTTGTTGTTGAGCCTATTAGATTGTCTACGTAAAAATGTTCCTTAAGGAAGTTCAATGTTAAAGAGTTATTAAACTGGTTTAAATGATGTCTAATTGTCAATGCTAATAGGCTAGGTGAGCAATTGGCTCCAAACAACACAACATTAAATCTATAGGTTATGAACCCTTTATTCAAATCAAATGGATCCTTGAACCATAAGAACCTAAGTTGGTTCTTATCATATTCATTTTTAAGATTTATTCTCAAAAATGCCTTTGAAATGTCACTTTGTACGGCATATTTATCTAACCTGAACCTCAGTAAGATCTTCACAAGGTCAGAAATGAGATTAGGACCCTCAATCAGGCAATCATTCAAACTGTGTTTATCACTGTCTTTGAGGCTACAGTTATATACTACTCTGAGTTTTGTTGTTGGGGCATCTTGTCGATAAACCCCCCTGTGGGTTAAATAATGACAACCATCTTTTTTAAAAGGGTTATTTGTTACTTCTTCAATGAAGCCTTTCTGTAGCTGTTGTTTGAAGACATCATTATATGCTTGAATATTATTATCTTGTTTGAGTTTTTTCATTACTTTATATAAATGTCCTTTAGCTACTTTGAGATTGTCTCTTAAAGTTGGACAATTTATTTTCCAAGGTAACTCAATAAAATAACTATTGTCTTTGCACTGAATGGTGTCTTCAAATCTTTCTACCATTAACTGATCCTCTGAAGTTTGATTTGTGTCATGTATACCCACAGATTCTAGCAACCATAAAGTTTGAATTGCCTCATCCAAAGTTTCATTTGATAATGATGAATTAATGTTCTCAGTTGAGATAATATTATTCAAAGTGTTGCTATTCTTACAGGTGTTATGTAGGACTGAGTTGAGGCACATAGTATTTGTTGGTCATGAACTATTTTGGTTTAGGTCTAGGTTGTATTTGGATAGATCACCCAAAGGGGCTATCCCTGATGGAGTCTGAATAGCTATACCATTACCTATCTCTACTATGCCCTTATGAATAAGATTAATATAATCTGCCCCCATTAACATTTCAATGTTAGCTACTGTGTTGTTTGTGATATGTCTATCAGCTATTTTGTAGTGTTTTCCCAAATGATTTATGGTTTGTTCTAGTTTGGGTATAACCAGTTTGTTTTGTCCTACTTTAGAAATAATAACTGCTTCAATTTTCTCTAATTTATTTTCTAAATGTAGTTCCAGGTCAATTGTCTTATAGCTATTTTTGTCCGAGTTATCCTTAACAAAGGATGCAATATTGAGGTTTTGTTCATTCGGGTTTGGTGTCAAACCCAATTTATTAACTACATTTTGCGAAACAAATGTTTGTTGAGAACAACAGTCTATAAGACATCTCACTGGAGTGGTGCTACCCTCACTATTCACTAAGTCCAAAGTAATAGTTGGTAAAAGAATCTCAGTGTTTCTTGTTACGTTGTTTGAGCAAACAGAATGTCCCATGAAAGTGGCATTTTCTTGATTACCTTTGTTTGGTGGAGGTATCTTTTGAGTTTGAGTACTATTGTTTGGACACTTTGGTGAATCACACATTGATGAGACATGTCGTAAACTTTTACAAAACTTACACTTGAATCTTAACCTAGATTTACAGTCTTTCTTATAATGTCCCTGGCCAGTACACTTTTTACATAGGTTCAACTGTTCACATCTTTTAGCTCTTTGGTTAAAGTCTGAATATTTGTCACACCCAGTACTACTGTGTTCATTACTTGCACAAAATTTGCAATGTAGTGTGTAAGTTGAGGCAGCAGTTACATTAAAGTTCTGTAATGTAGGTGTTCGTGTATTATAGTTGGTCACATTTGATTCTACAGTATCAAGTTTTGTCTGTTTGGCTGTAGCTAGTTGGTCTCTGGGAACAGTCTTTGGTTTATCCATAGTCTGGGTCTTATTTTGTGTTGGAAAATCTCTCAATTTGTAATTAGTTAGGATATTGGGGGTGTTTTCTTATATCTTCAAGATTAGGATAATTTTCTCCCGTCTTTAGAATTAAAATATCTTTAACCCTCAAAGGAAGGCACCTAAGAACTATGCCTTGTATAATCCAAGATGAAGCTTTAATATCTATCTCATTGCTAACCAGTTGTCCTATAATAGCTTCTAATTTTGTATAAAAAATTTCCATATCACTATGGTTATCTTTTATGGGTGCAAAATCAAAAATTTGTTGAGATAATTCATATACAATCTCATCTTTATTAATGTAATTACGTTTTAAGAGATCAATAGCTACTTCATATGAATTCCCTACGGCTGGTAAATAGGCTATCAGGTTATAGGCTGGGCCTTTAAGGAAACTAGTTAAGTAGCTAAACTTTTCAACAGTTGAAATATAAGGTTTATTACCTATTAAACTCTCAAATTTGTCAATGAAAGATGGGAATTGTACCGTGTCCCCTTCAAATGTTGGTACTAGCAAAATGGGTAACTGAGCCCTCAATTCTTGTGACTCAGGATTTAGCATGCCACTTAAATTTTGTTGAAGGTTAGCTCTACTTTGATTAAAATCAGAATTAGGTTTATTTGGTGTTAAGTCAGTCAAACGAGACCGTAGTCTCCTTATTTGCTGTTCAATTGAGATTACCTGATCATCATTATCAGCGTAAAGGTCTATCAATTGTTCTTCAGCCATTTCGGATTCAACTAACTCTGAAATACTCTCATTAATGGCTATTATTTCCTTCTTTTTAGTTTCCAATTTAAGAATTACACACTCTAAATCTTCCTTACCTGGTTGTGTAATATTGTTAAAAGTGTTCACAGCCTTTGTAACAGCTCTCAACTTTGCCCCCCTTTTCTTTTTTAACTTTTTCAATTCCGCACTGTCCATGTCTAAGTCAAAATTGTTTAACTGGGGATCGTAATGAAATAGAGGACAAGAAGAAATTACCAGAGAAGAGAGAGCACAGACAAAACAGTCAAGTTTAAATTTGGTTTAATCCCCCCCAGTACTTATGTGTCACTCAGGTCTAAGCTTATAAGAGAATGAGACTCCTTAAATGTAAATGTTTCCTAGTTAGGCCCTAGGTTGTAGACCTAATTAGGCTTGATTAGGTTAGGCTTAGGCTTAGGCTAGACCATTTAGCCTAATTCTGCAGTTTTTGTTAAGTAAGGTTAAGGTTTGTAAATTCCCCACACAGGCCACCAATGCGAAAAATGCTCTGTATGAATTGGTCCACAATTAACCCACCCCTTATATCTCCAGTCTAACTATAGAGTAGATCAAGTCTAGCCTAGAGGGGTCAGCCTAGAGATTCCGGAAATGGTCCAGAGCGGGCAGATAAATTGAGGTCCACAGTAGGATTCCTCACCAAATTAGGTTAGGGCAATCTACCTTCACCTTTGTTAAGCTATGAGTTGATGCTAGGTCTTAGGCCACAATGTAGGCCTAATTTGTCTGACCCAGCTTAATTTAATGTGATTAATTTGCTGGGTTAAAAACACAATTAGTCACTTACTGCTAGTTATTAGAGAGTCTCTTTTCTCCTTGTATAATTGTCGAGAGCGTACTTGCTGGTGGGGATCTTTCTTCGGTGTCTGTTCTCGTCCCTTCTCCAGTTCCGTCCTCTCGCCCCGTTCTTCGTTTTCGTTCTCCCTTTGTTCTCCTTTTAGCGGGGCTTTTTCCACCAGCGTTGTCTTGGTTTTTTCCCCGGTTGGTTGATCGGTAATGTATATCTATTACCCGAGCACGCTCTTCTCACACAGTATATAAATACTAGTGTGGAGAATAACTCTGGTGAGCAACCAATTGGTTTCATCCACCCAGTTATTGACATAAAAGGAATTTAATAATTGTTAGATTAACTACCTACCTACTCAGTGAACCATTTTCGTTACCTCCCAACTACCCCTCATCAGTTTTCCATACTCACGAGCTGAAGGAATAATTATTATAAATATACAGCCATTTCTCAAGCTAAACAAGCAAAAGTAAATGTTAAAATCGTGGTAATATTGATAAAAAAATTGATTATTAACGCAAGCTGTGATTGTATTTGTCTGCAACACATTTAAATGAGTATTTGATTCTGATACATAATAAAACTGAATTTTATATTGAATGACATGTACAGGGTCATTCAAAAAAGACCCAACAGTTTAAATTGCTTATATTTCGTAATATTGTTAACGTACAGGAATGATTTTTGTATTAGTTTATAGCGTACACCTGGGAGTTTTGTTACCGCTTAGGTCTAGGAGCGTAAGGCGCTAGGCGAACGACTCTTGTAGCCTAAGGTGTAGTAGCGCGTCATTAGTCAGTGTTTAGGAAGATGTACACTTTACAACAACGTGTGTTTATAGCTACAAGAGTCGTTCGCCTAGAGCCTTACGCTACTAGGCCTAAGCAGTAACAAAACTCGCAGGTGTACGCTGTAAACTAATACAAAAATCATTCCTGTACGTTAACAATATTACGAAATATAAACAATTTAAACTGTTGCGTCTTTTTTGAATGGCCCTGTATAAGCTTCATATTTAAACTCATTATATGAAAACTATCGTATTACACTGTCTAAATTCTACCTTTTTCAAATCAGGCTCCAGCCCTTGACTGGGATTTCATCGCTAAAAAAAAAAAAAAAAAAAAAAAAAAAAAAAAAATTCAGCAACAGATTGCTCTGCATTTTCACGTATTCAGCATATATTTCAATTTAGGAGGTAAAGTCCATTTCATAAAAACGGCTATTTTCTAACTTTAAACCATATTAAAGGCAAAATTGCGACACCAAGAGAACATATTCCAGAAATTTGAGAGAATCCAAACTTTTGGCTATGACTGCAGCTTCATTAAACCTTAAGTCCAAAATTGTTGATTATATATGGTTTCAGATTAGTTCAACAACGATTACTGTAAATTGTTGAGTTTGAGAATATAGTGTAATGGAAATTAGCAATTCATTAAACAAGTTTGATTGTATTTTCAGTAAGTTTTTAATATTTCCGCGCATATTATCATTAAATATTCTATGAATTTAGGATAAAAATGCCATTATTAAAAGTTAAAAATACCTCTCAGAGTATCGTAGATTAAAAGTTAATGAAAACGACCGAATTTGAGGGTAAATATGCCTGATTCATTAACTAAGTCTGTATTTTAGAATCCTTTTCATATATCTGCGCAAATTTTTATTAAATATTTTCTTAATTATATTTATTTACATTAATTTTATTTTATAAAGTTATTTAAATTTGAAGAGTATCGCGCATAAACGTGATTCTTTAACCAAGTTTCATGATATTATTAACATCTTCTCTTAAATACTTCCGCGCATATTTTGGCTGAATAATCCATTAATTTAGGAGGCAAATACCATTATTAAAAGTTAAAAATAAATTATATTAACATAAATTGAAAGTTACTGAAAGTTCATTTGAGGTGTAATATAATGGAAATGCCTAATTCATTAACAAAATTTTAGTTTTATTTTAATATTTTTAATATTTCTGAGCATATTTTGACTAGATATTCCATTAATTAAGGATGCATATACCATTATTAAAAGTCAAAAATAATTCAGGTACCGTAGAATGAATGTTCGTAATAACCGAGTTTCGGTGTAATGTAAATGCCTGATTCATTAAACAAATTTTATTCCATTTTCATTTACATTTTTAATATTTCTGCGCATATTTTGACGAGATATTCAATTATTTTGGAATAAGAATAGCATTTATTAAACGTTAAAGAGAGACGAATAAAGTTTCATTTTTCTTTGTTAAAAAATTAGTGGAATGGTGTTCTCTTTTCATTTTTGTAATTTCATATATAAGAAAGTCGCATAGATTTGGAAAAATTAATTAGCTTGCGCATATTTGTATTATAAAATAATGAAATATGGCTGCATGTAGGTACGGTTGTAATTTTTTTTTTTTAGCATCATCATCTTTGAAAGTTAAGATTTTTTTCTAAAATTACTTGCGTTTCGGATCGCTTTTTATCGAATGTTTTTGGAAAAAACCTAATTGACGTTGATGGGTGTGATTTTTTCAGAAATAAATAAGAAAAACAAAAGAAAAAAATGTGTGTGTGAAACAATTTGTACGATTTTTTCCAAACTTACAGCTCTATTTTCTTTCGTAACATATATTATTTTTTTTGAATTTAAACGCAATTAATTCCGTAGAAAAAAATCTTATGGAAGTTAAAATTTCTTAATTTATTTAATTTAGCAAGACTTCTGGCCAGACGAATTCAAGTAATTGTAAATAAAATCCTTCTCAGACAACTTTTTGAGACGATACTTGCTCAAAAACTGCTATTATAATTGACTTATACGGTGATACCCTACAAAAATTGAAAAAATACAGCAAAATCTTATGGTTAAATTTTTTTTTTTTACAAACAATTGAACATTCATGTCCAATTTTCTCAAAACCTAAGTTCTGAAACTAGCAGATTATTTATATGGCTATAAAAAAATAATTTAATTTACAATGGTCTTCAAACTTGCAGGATAAATAGGACATTTATTGACATTTTCAGCATTAAAATTTCAAAACTATATCTCGCAAAAAAAAAAAATAGTTACGGGTCAAAAACTTCCGAATTCTCAAGTTCAAACCAATATTACTCAACTTCAAATCACAATCGAAAAAGTAATGTGATGGGTTTGTAACATAGCTACCGAGAAATAGACGCAACAACTTTCAGGTACGAATCTTAAAATTTCAGTGGGAAGAATAAGATTTTCTGATAAAAACAAAATTCAAAAGAACGTTAACTTTTTTAAAGCAATTCCACTTGAAACTGAACAAATTACTTCACCTGAAATGGAGCAAAAACGTTAAAATTTTCATAAAAATCGGTTGGTAAATAAAATATTTTGGGAAAACATGTTCATCTTCGTCTAAAAATAATTCATAGTACCGTAGGACGAGAGTTATTAAATGTTGAGTTTCACTCTTGTAATTTCAGTATCTTTAATATTTCTGCGCCTACTTTGAAGAACTATTCTATGCGTATGTGTTGGGAAGAATAGAAGGAAAAGTGTGTGTGTGTTTGAGAACATGCTAGACTGCTCACAGGGTACATGAGAGACAGAAAAAGATCGGGTAAAGAGGAGAGTAACAGGAGAAACGGGAGTTCCAGCACTTCCTGTCTCCTGCCTAACGTCCACCCCGGAGTACTTCCCCGGTCGATTGATGTCTAAAATCTTCTCTTTAAGAGTAGGATACAAATACGAGGATACAAAGGATGCATACAAGGATACAAATGGTGAGGCTCATAATAAAGTTTGTATCTCAGCATTCCACACTATTTTCGAGGCCCAGCGTACCCCACAAACAGAACCACTCCATTAATTTTCTGTATTTTTTTTTTTTTGTATTTGTACTTTTTTTCGGAAAAATAAAATGTTAATTTAATTTTTTTTATTGCTTAAACCATAGCACCCTTTTATTAAACAACTACTGCCTATTCGAGGAAACGAAATATACTCATGAAATGCTATTAATATTTAGACATAGGTACAAACTTTGACTGTTAGCTAATGTAGTGGGTATAAGCCAAGGACTTTTTTTAACATATATACTAGTGGGCCAAATGGCCCACTTGCCCTTGTATTTGCCCACTAGTCACATTCTATTGGCCCACTAGTCAATTTTAAGCTTTGGAGTAAAAATATTGATTCTAGCAAGGTCTCCCATGCACTTGAGAAGAAAATGGGAGCGATCAGCTGAGTGACTGACTGTGGCGGTTAGAGGGATTGTTTATGTACGTTTAGAGCAGTGGTGTACAAACTTTTTTGATGTGAGGGCCAAGCGAAGAAAATAACTAAATGTATTAGCCTACTTACTTTCCATCTAAGTCATAAATTGGGTCACTTTTATATTCTAACTTTTTCACTGAATTGAAAAGACCCGTGGGGCCACTGAAAAGACCCGTGGGGGACACATTTGGCCCGCGGGCCAGGGTTTGTGCATCACTGGTTTAGAGGAACTGGAGGTAACGTTTTTGCTTTTTTCGATGTTTAGTGTTGGTTTTCACTTTACTGTTACTGCTTATATAGATAGTGAATACCTGTGGATACCGAAGATAAGGTAGTGATTAGTATTTTATTTACTGATGAGTATTAGTACTTGGTGTCTGCCCTTTTTAGATATATGTGCCCTTTTTTATAAAGTGACCCACTAGTGAAAATTCCTTAAAAAAGTCCCTGGTATAAGCTATAAGAGTAAACGGGTCTCCAGAGTGTAGAGTACGTACGCGGAGAAAAATCTCTGGTTTACAATAAATAAATATATTGTTAAGCATTTGCAAATTGTACCAAAGGGTTAACCCAATCATACTTCATTTAATTAAACACGAATGTGGTTAGTCCAACTCCTCTGTGATTGGATTAATCGTATAATATCTACAGAAGCTAAGGCTAACAAAGACCCTAAGATCCACTCTAAGGTTAGCCCGAAACCACTCTAAGGTTAGCACTGTACTTGTTTTTGGATTTGTTTAACCTCCTTTGTAACAGCAAAGGTCACGTGACTGAGGGGACCTACAGCTTTACGTGGGATCCGAGCCATCTACGGGTCACTACATCATTTACACCAGCGGTGAACCTTTTTCTTCTTCCGTACCCCTTGAACTCTTTCGAGGGATTTTCTGGATTTTCGAGAGGCACAAAGAATTTTTACTTTCTTTACGACCGTGTGACTCGTGACTGTTTGTTAATCGTATATAAAATTAAAAGGGTTATATTTTCAGGGGTCTCCCATCCCAAAGCTGGGCACTTGCGTTTTTTTTTGCGGTACTGCGGTACTGCGGTACTACCGCACTACCAAACCGGTACCGCATAACGCAGTACCGCAAAGGATCGCTGAAAGTACAGCCTGTACTTTCAGCGATCCTTTGCGGTACTGCGTTATGCGGTACCGGTTTGGTAGTGCGGTAGTACCGCAGTACCGCAGTACCGCAAAAAAAACCGCAAATGCCCAGCTTTGTCCCATCCAACTACTGCCCACCCAAATGTCGCTTAACTTCACTGATCAACGGGAAGTGGTGTAGTGTCGTGGCCACGATGTAGGCCTATATTTGGATTAGCTATGTGGTAAAAAAGGTAACATTCATGCCCCATACCCACGCAAGGAAATGAGGGGTACGAGCTTGGGCAACATTAGCCAAAGTCAATTAAAGGGGGGATGGTTGGCCCCGCCGCTTCGTTATGACGTAAGAAACAAAAGAAAACCGGCCAGCTCTCCGCAGCACTAGGGTTCGAACCGAAGACTCAGCGGAGTCTAAGAATTGTCGGGCGGCGCCCTAACCAATCAAGCTACGAGATGTTAAACTATTTGATGTATTGTGCAAATATTCAATTACTTTAGAGATTTTTCTCCATGGACGCAGGGGGAAGGGGGGGGGGAGTCTGAAGGATTTAGCGTGTGGCTGAGTCCCAGGGAAAAGGAAGAGAGGTGCAAATACGCGTGATTATTTGCGTAATAATCGCGCGTAATTGCACCCTCTCTTCCTTTTCCCTGGTACGCAGCCACACGCTAAATCCTTCAGACAATATTTGGATGGCTTCTTATTCCAAGCATTCTTCCACTTTTTAGTAATTTATACGAACTTCATCAAAGTCGTCTTAAGAATCCTAAAGCAATTTTATCATCCTCCATTCCTTCTTCAAAGGCTACGTCGTGGCTATTGTCGCACACACCGCTTTCCGTCGATCAGCGAAGTTAAACGACATTGGTTCAGGAAGTTTGGGATGGGAGACCATCCTTCGCGTGCAGATGATGTAGCGACTTTTATAGATGGCCAGAATCCCACATGAAGCGGTAGGTCCCCCTCCATTATATCACCTTTACTATTACCGAAGAGATTAACCAATCCCCCTTCGACTGCCCCCAACCCTCCCGGAAAAAAAACTCCCTCAGTAACGGATAGCAACTGACAGCCAAAATTTTAAGTTTGTCATCAATTATTTGAATTGAGTTCAGTGCAGCGCGAAATATTAGCATATCAACGAGTATTCAGTGGAAATGCAAAAGCGATAAGTCAAGGAGTTTGCTAGATCCCCATCAAGAACTGAACAGCACTTGAGCAAATCCCGACAAATTTGCAAACGTGACTCTACTTTAACGAAAAAGATCAAGTTTAAAAGTCAAATCTAACAACCAACTAAATCAGTTACGCATATTAGGGATCCCTCTACAAGAAGAGGTGGACAAAGGTGGTAAAACGGAATAAGCAACGAACCAGCAAACTATACAGGGTGTTCACAATGTCTTGTCACTCCAGTAAAATACTAACTGATTTTCGCTTCTCTTTCAGACCCATTTGAAATGCGTAATAGCAGCAATTATACGATTGAACAACGCATATTGAGAAGTACCTGGGTCCATGAGCGACCACGTAACGGCAAAACCATCGAAAATATTCGTGCAGACTTCCAGGATCGATATATATATATATATATATATATATATATATATATATATATATATATTCATCATAAATTCATCATAAATATTTTTCACGTGTTACCTTCGTGAAATAATTTTCATATATATATATATATATATATATATATATATACACACAGGGCGTCCCAAAAAAATGTATACACACTTTAAATAATTATAAAGGCAGTGTTTATTAAAATACATTTCATTTTCAAAATGTAATAGAATCTACAGACATTATTTAATTGTTTTGTCAACGCCTGTTTTCAAACTGACGTCCGTTCTGGTCCAGGCACTGCTGATAACGCGAAGCAATGGAATCGCAAACATCACGAAACATTTCGTTTGGTATTTGTGTGCATTCTCGTTCAATGGCTGCTCTCAATTCAGCGACTGTTGCAGGTTTTATAGCGTAGACTTTGTCTTTTAAGTATCCCCATAAAAAAAAGTCTAGTGGTGTGAGGTCTGGTGAACGCGGAGGGTATTCTACGAAACCCCTTCGTCCAATCCACATCCACATCGTGCCAAGTACCACTCGCAATACTCCACTCTTCGGTCCGGATCATCATCATCATCTTCATTAATAGCATGGACTAATCTTGGAATGTAACTTTTCCATTGACAGCGCTTCAAAATGCGTTGGACAGACGATTCTGAAATTCCTACCTCACGACTCGCTTGCCGCACAGATTTTCTTGGACTTTGGTGATACGTTTCCAGTACTCTTTCTTGCTTTGTGGGGCTTGTCGATGTCCGTGGTCTTCCGGAACGCTTCTTGTGGACATTCTGAACAGTTCCATCGGCTTCAAACTTATCTCTAATTCGAGTGATGGTAAGTCGCGTTGGTGGATCTGTTTGAAACTCCCTCCTAAACTGTCTTTGCACTTCAACTGCGTTTTCACACTTCCAGTAGCATTTTAGAATGAATTTCCTTTGTTCAAAGCTTAGTCTGACTGCCATTATTAATTCTAATGGGTTTAACTTGGAAAGAAAGAAACATCAATTGAGCTATCAGCTGTTAAAGTGTGTATACATTTTTTGGGACGCCCTGTATATATATATATATATAGCTTATCAATAAAACTTATCATATGCAGCTCCTCCAAAAAGGACTCTGTTGAGATGGGAAAAGAAACTGTCCATAACAGGAACTATAAAAGATAAACCAAGAACTGGCAGGTCATCGAAGGGATAAATGGGTCTAAAAAAAAAAAAAAAAAAAAAAAATCAGTTAGTATTTTACTGGGGTGACAAGACATTGGGGACACCCTGTATATTTAAGCGACAATATACACTTCTGTTTTAGCGCCTGCGCACCAGTTTCTTTTGAACTAAACACTAGGCCTATTATAGTTAGTTTACTTAAGTTCTTATAATACTTTATATATTTTTTAATTTCTATAAACTTCAGGTTTTTCTTTAATCGCAGTAAAATTTTTTTATTTTATTTTCAAGGTTTTGATGAATTTTGGGTACCCGGTAGGTAGCTCAGTGGTTACGGTAGCGAGCTCCGAGCCGTGTGTCGCTGGTTCACCCCGGCCGCTGGCATCGGGTGGAGTTGAATTGGCCGCTTGCTCCGCTTCTGCTCTTTTGCTTAGGTGACCCTTGGAGCACACTCACCACTACGTCGTGGGGAAATGAGCTTCTAGTACATTAACTTTTTAACCCTATAAAAAGCTAGTGGGGGACCGCACACATAGAGACTAGTGTTGGGTCTACTAAACCCCATAAGGAGAATTACATTTATAGGTTGAATTAAACAAATTATTGTTCTAAACATTAAAAACGAATTAACTTTTTCACAATAAAAGACATTATTTCCAGAAAAACAAATACACTTTTATTGTAATAGGCCAAGCTGACCTTCCAGAGTCAAAATAAAATTAACAACACAAGAATCACCATTTTCACCACAGAGAAATAGCATTCAATGCAGAATGTAGGTTCCGTTGCAAAGATAACGCCCGCCATCACAAAAAAAGTGTGTTTGTGTGTATATATATATATATATATATATATATATATATATATATATATTATTGCATACACGTTTTGAAAATGAAATAATAATGATGTCTCAAACATGTTTCGAACATGAGATAACGAAGTAAAAATTGTTGACCTATCTTGTTCTCTGGGAGGAAGTACTCGTAAAAAGATAATTATTTGTCAATATATATATACATATACATATATATGTTTTATTGATAAGCTATATATATATATATATGTTTTATTGATAAGCTATATATATATATATATATATATAATGATGTTTTATTGATAAGCTTTGTATATACATATATATAATGATGTTTTATTGATAAGCTATATACTGTATATATAATATATGTTACGCCCAAACATCGAAATCGCTCAGTGAGCGAAAAAAACAGTCAACACGCGTTGTGGATGCACCTAACTGACCACACACCGATGTTAGATATTTTTTCGCTTCATGGTCGTTCTCAAACAACCACAACGCGTTGTGGACGATTTGAAAATTATTGAATGCCCGGTTGGTTAGGTTACTTGAATGCCCGGTTAGGTCAACTGTATGCCCTTGACAAAAATATCATGGCTTAACCTAACCAATCGTCAAGGGTGTACAATTAACTTAACCGGGCATTCAGTTGACCTAACCAGTTGGTTAATTTTTACATTTACGTCTCATTCTAAAGTTGCTTAAAATTAATCGAAACCTACGGGAAAATTATTGATAATCATTTTTTAAAGGACTTTATCTTTTTTCTAGCAGATCTGCTTAACTTTGTTTTTTAATCGGTGAATACGTCGATAAATATACGTCGTGTTTATATCATTTCAATATACTGTACGTCGTGTTTAATGAGAGTTTGATGAAAGACATCGGTGTGTGGTCGTTTCAAATCGTCCACAACGCGTTGTGGTCATATCCGAATCGTCCACAACGCGTTGTGGTTATTTGAGAACGGCCATGAAGCGAAAAAATATCTAACATCGGTGTGTGGTCACTTAGGTGCATCCACAAAGCGTTGTGGCTGTTTCTTTCGCTCACTGAGCGATTTCGATGTTTGGGCGTAACATATATATATATATATATATATATATTTTTTTTAAACATGCAAATTCCTCCTACATTTTCGTCGGTGGTCATTTAAGTTAAATTAGCTCCTACATGTGATGTCTTATTTTTTTCAAATTTTCAATTACTTACGCTTGTATTAAGGTAGTAGGGGTTCCATTAAAAAGTTTAGAGAATGCACTCTTTTATCGTATAAAACGATTATTTTTTGAATTTCACTCGCGTTGGAATTTTAACTGAAAAATCAAATTACAACTACTCATGCTAACTCAGGATTTTACACATCCAGTTTTTTTATTTTATTTTAGGTTAGGTTAGCCTAACCTAACCTAAAGTGAACCCCCAAAAAAACATCTACAATGAAGTGGTAGTTATTTTGCGTGTTGGAGGAAAATAATACAAAAGATAGCACCGAGTCGGAGCGAACGTAACTTTTATATAAATTAATTTTACCAATTTATGCGCAACACGACATAAGAACTCAATAGGTAAGAATAATCGCGTCGATTGGTCCAATGTTACGATGCAGCAGAGAATAGAATACAAAGACAGAACAAGTCACCTCTTTAATAATTTAGAAATTTTGCACCTTGCCTGTAATAATCCTTGCTCAAATGATTCTCACTGTAAACTCATAGATGGGTATTATAGTAAGATAGTATCCCTATTAAGAGAAGCAGGAAGCCCCCTGATTAAATCTTACAACTATCATATTAAGATTATTCCTGGATGGAATGATTTTATTGCCCCCCTGAAGAGGGAATCGAAAGACGCCTACGATTTGTGGTGCTTTCATGGTAGACCCAGATTAGGACCACTATACATGAATATGTGTAGAAGTAGGGGTCAGTATAAGGCGGCCACAAGGCGATGTAAACAGGAAGAAGACTCTATTCGAGCATCAAAAGCCTGTGAAGCTGGCATAAATAACGATAACAAATTTTGGAAATTTGTTAAGAATCAAACGGGTGTCAAAAGTGTCCTCCCTCCGACAATCGATGGGGTGTCGGGGGAGGATGAAACTGCAAAGCTGTGGAAAAACCACTACTCTAACATTCTTAACAGTGTGAGTCGGACTAATCTTAAGATAAATTGCAGCGAGACGCCTGTGGGAGGGACAAGGGGAAATACTTTGATATCACTTCCTGAAGTAAAGAGGTTAATTAAAGAGTTAAAGACTGGTTCTGCGTCAGGGGTAGATGACCTATCGAATGAGCACTTAAAATATGCCAGTAACGTAGCATGTCTGCATATATCATTGCTCTTACCAGCCATGCTTGCTCATAGCTATATCTAGGGGTGCACCGGATATGATATCCGGCCGGATATTGCGAAATATCCGGTATCCGGCAGGATATGCCGGATATAGGCCAAGACATTAGAAAATTAACACCTGTATGAAAATCTGCCATAATATGATGATACATTACAAATAATATCCAGGGCCCACCCCTAAACCAGTCCAGCAACACTTTTTATATTAAATCAACACAATACTGATGACAAGAATAAATAGAAACATCTGTCCATCCTTAACGATTACAGTTCTATTAATATAATCAGAGCTTTTTATAAAAACGTCTAGGCGTTAAATTTTTTAAAAAGAGTAAAATATTGCTAGACCCCTGCACTTGCTTTCCATTCTTTTTTCTCCTTTTTTTCCTTTATTTTCAAAACGATACAAAACATTACAAGCTTGACAAATGTAAAACAATACATTGAATACAGTATAAAATGCCTGGAATGAAATCAATGAATGGAGGGCAGTATTGTGTAGGTCAGATGCCGCCATTCAGCCTGGAGGTCTTCAGAATAAAAAAAACTCAACAACGGTGATTTAGAACTTTTTTCCGTTGTGGTGCAGAAACAAGAGCATTTCTCCTCTTTTAGGCAATATTCGGGATCACCTTGTTTCATAGATGTTTCCATATTCAGAAAACATTCTCTCTGAAAATACAGAGGATGCGGGTGTGCAGAGAAGCTTTGAAACAATACTTTTAAGGAGAGAAAATCGGTCCTCCTGCTTCCAAATTTGAACTGGACAGCGTTTCCTATCTAAAAGAGGTTCAGATGCATATCGGTCTAACTCCCCTGCAATCAGTAGAACAGGAGCAGTCTTTTTTTCAACCTTTCTTCTCTTGTAACTTACTTCCCCAGATTGCTCCCCTTTTGTGATCTCCATAAAACACGCTTCAATAATGTCCTCTTCGTCTTTCCTCTTTCGCATAGGAGAACTGGAATTTGAGCTTCTTTCGCTTCCACTTTCATTACCTTCACTTTTATTTTCATTAGAATCATTACCACCTTCGTCATTTTCAATACCTATGACTTCTTCAATCAGCCAGGATTTAGCCTGCTCTTTTTGATCTTGTTGAAAGAAAGATAACTTATACCGCGGATCTATTGCAGTCGCAGTCACATAAGCCCTGTTTTTCATTATGTTCAAAGACTTCCCATCATTACTCTCCGACAAGAAACGCGCTCGAAGAGAAGTCAGGAGTTCTTTCTTTGTCGTTTGAACACCTTGGTCATCATGGCCAGTCTTTGAAAGAAATCTTTGTAAAATACAAATGCTTGGGATTACGGAAGACAAAGTTGATTTTTCTGAACTCATTTCCTGAGTTAGTTGGAAGAATGGTTTTAATATTTTAAGGAGATTTCGTATCAGTGTCCACTCAAAGGATGTGATGGTAGGTAATTCACTACGATCAGCCAAATACAGTTGCACTGGAATTTTTAATTTATATAATCTTTATAGCATCAAATATGCACTGTTCCAACGTGTTGGGACATCTTGAACCAATAGGAGAGGCTCAAGATTTTGCTGCACTTGAATGTGTTTGAAATTGTTACAGGCCAAAGGAGAATGATCAAAGTGAGTTGCAAGGCGGCAACTTTTTGCAAGGATATCAATTACACTCCTATGAACCATAATTCAGTCACTAATAACCAGTTGGAGTAAATGAATGCTGCAGTGTATTGAAGGTATTTCAGCCAGGTCACTACCAAGAGCCATATTACTAGCTCCATCCCTCGCCAATAAATTCCTCTTATTTGCATCAAGGTCCCAACTATCCCACATAGAGCGAAACTTTTGAGATGTATTCTTGCCAGTATGCGACCCTGAGAAATGAGAGGCATGTAGCACAGCATCGTATCTTTCAAAATCTTTACCTATCCAGTGACCCGATAATAATATAAAACTTTCCTGAGAGGTTGTGCATGTCCATATATCTGAAGAAAAGCTGACATGCTTTACTTCTTCCAGCTTCTGAGCAATTTTAGACTTGAACTCATTATAAAGATGAGGAATTATAGTATCAGAGAAGTACCTTCTGCTCGGTAAGAGATATCTGGGTTGGAGGTAGACCATTAGATCAATAAAACCATCTTCAACTAAAGTAAATTGCTGGTTGTCCAAAGCCATCATCATGCCAATTTTACGGTGAATCATCACAGACCTGGAGTCAATGATGTCCCATATTTTTTTAGATGAAAAGCTTTCCTCTATTGAGATCTGCTTACTCATTTGGTCCATTTTCTTTTCTTTCAGAGTACTACCAGTAGAAGTTGATGGTCTAACCCGTTTTCTATCTATGCCTATTCCCTCTGATTCAGTCGCAGCTATTCTTTTTTTGTCATTTTCGTTTTTGGCTTCAGCATACTCTTTTGGGTGATTAATCTTCAAATGATTATGAAGAGGTGCTGTGCTAAAAGACTTTTGGCCACCTTTCTCTGTCCCACGTTTGATAATTTAATCTTTTGGCAAATATTACACTTTGCAGTGATATCGCTAGGATCATTTATTGTATACAGTGACCACACAAAACTTGTCATGATTAATACTTAATAGTTTAATACAACACAAGACCCTGAAAGAGAACAAAACAATTAAACATCTGAATATACTTAAATTATTTATTATTTATCTTATATTTGGGGGGGCGCTTGCCCCCAATGCAAAACAAAACATAGCAATATGAGTGTAAAAATAATACGGTACTTAATAATATATATCCGGCCGGATAGATATGGCCATATCCGGTATCCGGCCGGATATGAAAAATTCATATCCGGTGCACCCCTAGTTATATCCCTGCAGAGTTCATGAGGGTATATATTTTGCCCCTGGTCAAAAATAAGTATGGAGACATTCTGTCCAGCAAAATTACAGGCCTATTGCTGTCGCTTCCTGCTTCTCGAAATTACGCAAAAAACTTATTACTCCGATTAAATGATTACCAATGGACATCTAATCAATTTGGCTTTAAAAGGTCCCACTCAATTGACCTGTGGATCTATGTACTTAAAGCATGGGCGTCGATTGCGGGGGGAACACAGGGAACATGTCTCCCCCACTTTTTACAAAGGGGGTGACAACCTACCAGTTGTCCCCACCACTTTCGTGGATGAATTGCTATAAATGCTAACTATTAATGGCACCTAATAAGACGTTACATGTCGTATTATATGCATATGCAAATGTAATTAGCAATATTATAAATTATTGTCATGAACACCAGTGTATATTTATCATGGAATTTAGTAGTCAATTTGCATTTTAATAATTGCACGTAGCATTTGTGTGTTCTTGGTCATTAAGTACGCGAAATGGAAATATGTTAAATGAACGGTTTTGTTACGTATCATTTTCAATATGAAAGTGTGATCAAAGTGCAGTTTATTTGTTTTATATTTCACGAACATATTTTGTTATCAGTTTATGTACATTGACCTCTGTTGTCTACGGGTAATAAAAGATTTATTTCGGTTAAACGTGTGTAATATTATGTTACATGAAAAGTTAAATATTATAAATACAGAAATCCCCGCGTTAACGACCTTCACATTAGCGGAAACTTCACTTGGACGGACTAAATCGCTGTCTGGTCGTTAACATTCAGTTTAACGTAATACAGGTCGTTGAAGTGAAGATTTCCGCTAAAAATGTCTGTTAGCATCACCGAACTTCACTTTAGCGGACTCCGAGTCGTTAAAGTGAAGGTGACGCCACCGGATTAGTATTGGAACCAGCCCTCGGATGAGGTTGTGGTCAGTTGTTTCCTGTTGTATTGGTGGCGAGTGGTTGTCTAAGTGCATAGTGCCGCTTCCAAGTGTTGTGCATGTTAGGAGTTCTTTTGTGTGATGTTACATAGTTACATATAATTATTTATATTTATGTATCTAAATGTCATTTATTTATGAATACTGTATGTATGTACTGTATGTGGTTATATGTTTTTATTTCTTATTATTGTGTTACACAGGTCTTATCAGTTCATAGCATTTGTTTGAGTTCAAAGTGACTTATCAGTTAATAGCAGTACATATAGGAGTACAGTGATAGTCTGTGCTTTAACAGTGTATGTACAGTGCTTACAAGAAGTCTCGCGCCTCTGTCTCGTCCCAAGCTAGTCTGTTAAGTATAAAATGGGAGGTCCTTATGGCAGCGGAGGCGTGTTCGGATTGGTGCACATAATTGCTCTAACCTCATCAATGACGTCCACATTATCATTGTGTTGATCACTCTATCTATTTATACATAGAGACATACTGTATATAGATATATTATATATAGAGTATGCAGGGGATAACGTGTCTCAGTCCCAGCTATGGTAGTTGTCTTACAATTAACAGTCCCAAGTGCAAGTTACGTTAACACCTCCACATAAACTACCCTGCACTAAAATAACATACGTGAAGCCCTTACCCACAAACCATTTAAAAGCGCTCTCTCTCTCTCTCCAAACTAATCTATCATATTTTGCGACTTTTTAACTCTGGTAGGATTCAATTCCATTCCTATAGTGTAAGAGATACTTAAATTCATGTGTGTATTATGCCATATGATGTGCGTAATAAATAATCATTTTTAAATAGTTGGAACGTTCAAGGTCATCTGTAATAATCTATAGACTACCCCTCAAGCCCACTCTCAACACTTAGATTCCCGTAAGACACAGGCGTCTTCAAGTAACATGAATGCGTAGAGATCTAAGGTGTTAGATTCCATATTATATAATTTATGTGCTAGGTTTAAGAACGCTGGCATTGAAGGATGGAAGGAAGGGACAGTAAAAGCGATAATAGGTTTAATGAAGGAAGTGGAATGAGGATGGAGGTAAGCGTTGCTATGTCGAAGGAAACGAGGTTGGGTGGGGAATTACGAAGGGAGGAGGAAATGCTAAACACAAACTCAAATATTTATTCTAATGCCCTAGACCTAGAAAGACAAAGAGCAAAATACCTTAAACTAACAATGAATTGACAGAAACAGAAGAGCCTGGTCTTAGACGCACTGATAGGTTTAACGTATGTGGCTAGAGGCCGCCACTCAGAATTACCACTACTACCTAAGTCATAATAAGGTTATTTACTATGACAGAGTAGTCATGAGTAGTTATGGAAATAAAATATGATTATACTGTTGATGGCTGATTATATTCAGTTGGGATATTAACTATTGCTGACAATCTTTGGATCCTTGGCTTTTAAAACGAATTTTTTATGCATATGTTCAACAAAATAGGAAATTGGCTGATTATTATTACCATTCGAAGGGTTGGTACCCTTCACAACCGAAATTAATTTCAGAAGGGGTGCATGGTATCCTCATTTCCTTTATCGTCCCAGCACGCTTCACATAAGCCATTTACACAAAGATGGAAAGGCCGTCTGTGCACCACGAGACGACCCAGGCAATGCGGGGAGCAATGGTGACATTGCATGAATATGGTGTGCCAATAAGAGAAATGTCAAGACGACTAGATGTTCATCGAAGCACTGTGGAACGGTGGATTCATCGGTATGAAGCAGAAAACTCAATCGCTACTTTGCCGAGGTCTGGTCCTCCGCGTTCAACATCTCAAGAGGAAGATGCTGCGATTGTTAATCATGCCAGAGAGCATCCGTTTGTTCCAGCGACGCATATTTACAGACACCTTAACCTTCGTTGTAGCGCAAATACAGTGAACAACAGACTTCACGAGGCAGGGTATTTTTCTCGCCGTCCAGCTATAAAACCTGCATTGACGATTGAGCATAGAGGCGCGGATGGGATTTGCCTTGCAATACTTGCCGCAGGAGGAAGAATTCTGGAGAAAAGTTGTGTACTGTGACGAAAAAACATTTTCAACAGATAGTCATGGTTCCCTGCATTGTTGGAGGCAGCGCGGAAAACGCTATGAAGAAGGAAATGTTTTCCCGAGCAAACGTAGTGGTCACATCAATCTCGGTGTGTGGGGCTGGATGTCTGGCTATGGTGTCGGAGAATTGACTCAAGTAGATGGACGCTTTACTGGACAGCAATATTGCCAGATACTAGAAGAGGTGCTGCTACCCAGTGTTCGTGCGTATCTGGTTCCAGCACCGGAACCATTTTACTTAATGGAAGATAACAGTCTCATTCATAGGAGTAACGTTGTGAGAGCGTGGTACGAAGATCACCCAGAGATTATTAATCTAATTCTGCCACCACGTTCTCCTGATTTGAATCCGATTGAAAACCTTTGGGCAATAATGATTAACGAATGGGAGCAACGCAATGAAAGAACATTTGAAGCACTTTTAGCTCACACGAGGAATAGTTGGGAGAGCTTACGCCGAACACCAAACATTTCCTACAATCTGGCCTCTTCTATGCCGCAACGATTGCAAGAAATTATTGATGCTGGAGGAAGCTATACGAAATACTGATGTTAAAGCCATGACGTAAATGTGTATCGAATATATATTTATGTTAATATAGAATTTTATTATATTTTTATGTTTGACATCTATAAAAGTATATATTGTGACCATGAAAGAACTTTACTTATCCTTAGTTAGAATCTTTTCTTGCAATGTCTACGCTCGTGATGATGATAATATATGCATTGTTGAAACAAACTATGAGAAGGTAATAGTTTCAGGAAAAAAATAAAAACTGGCAACATCGAGGTCATCACATGTTTATGGGAATTGTCATATGAGGCGATGCGTGGAAGAAGGGCGACCTAGCCAAAATCAAATCTTTGAGAAAAATGCATTTTAAGTTGGAGAGGTATTTATCGACAATTAGGTAGATGAAGGGCGACCTAGCCATTTTTGGCGAAAATGAATTATTGCTGTTTTCAGTAGCTTAATATATTAAGCTACTGAAAATCAGCAATAATTCATTTTCGCCAAAAATGGCTAGGTCGCCCTTCTTCCACGCATCGCCTCATATGATATGCTACAAATAAACTCTTATATACTACTATACACAGTATACTATATTACGTAATAATTACGATGAACAAATCAAATGCAAATTTCTCTGATTCATGATTCACGGCCCACCAGTCTTGCTTTAGACTAATGACTTTCATAAGATGGAATAGGTTTAACATAGTTCGTTTAATAGGTTACCACTTAAAACAATGGATAAACTATCTATTAGTGAGACGACCGTGACTTCCTCGAAATGCGAGCGCGTGAGAGGTTCACTGAGGAATTTGGTCATTAGATTCTTCACGTAGGATATATATCAAACAACAATATTGACAATAATTCCCAACAATCACTTAATATCAATAATTGAATTTGAACAAATAATTTAGACCTGCGTCAAAATAACTTAGGTATCATGCTATGATTTGGGATATTTGCCGAATTAGTCGTTCTCTATAGTTTACAGTATATATTGAGACGGTATAATGTAATGCCCAGCTAATATTATGATGACTAGGATTGCTCCATAACCATCCCAACATCCCGAAACTTGCTCCATTCTGCTTCTTAATCATTTGTATTTTAAACACTAAAATGTAGCAGAAGTGACGTAATAATGGACGTCATTGATTGTGTTAGAGCAGTTATGTGCACCAATCCGAACACACCTCCGCTGCCATAAGGACCGCCTATTTTATACCTAACAGACTAGCTTGGGACGAGACAGAAGCGTGAGACTTCTTGTAAGCACTGTACATACTTTACTTAATTATTGCCTGCTCGTACAAACTTTATTTTCTGAACAATGGCGTCCACAAGTGGTACTACCGGTGTCAAACAGAAAAGGCGTACGACAGGGCCGGATTAAGACCTTTAGAGGCCCTAAGCACTTAAAAGATTTTGGTGCCCCATATATATGTAATTCAAAATATAAACAAAAATAAACCATAAAATAAAATTTTATTTTTTGAAATGAAACAAAACTTACAGTAAGATGGAAAATAATGTTTATTTTTGTATACTTCCACTTCATTTATATTTGAAAAGTTTTTCCTACTTTTTTTAATTGCAAAGTCTTTGATCAGATCCTCAAAACTAATCTTACGTAACACATCTGCTTCTATACTTAGTAGAGATAAGGCATCCAGCCTGCCTTGTTGCATAGTTGTTCTGTTGGTATTTTTAATATACTTCAACTGAGAAAATGAACGCTCAGCTGAGCAATTTGTGACCATTAATGTCAAAAATATACGAAAGGCAATTTCTACATTTGGGAAGGCACACTCAATATTGTCTTCTACAATTATTTTATAAAGTTCAGCATGACTGAATCTTGTTTTTACATTTTTTTTTGCACTGAACTTATGGCACACATATGAGTGAAACTGCTGAAGCTCAGCAGAGAAATTAGTGTTCAAGTCCTCCGGGTAAGCATCAATCATCTTTTTACAACCCTGAGAATACCTTTCAATTTCAGTAGATGATGAAGTGGTGACATTATGTGGCACATCACTTAGAAAAGAAAATCTCTCTGCTATTTCTTTGTATATCTCTCCTCTTCTTCTCATCTCAGTTTCAAGTTTGTCAACAATTGTGTAAAAGGTGGTGATAAGAAATTTATCTCTGGCATTCAGATATACTTCTGGTGCATCTCCGTCATTGGGTACCTTCTTTCTGATACGTTTGCGAGTTTGAGCTGCCTTGTAATCAACATCTGGTAGCATTTCCTTTGTAGCTGCTTCATATCTTTCAAATTCATCTCGTTAAGTGCACAGTTGGTCAGCTAATGATCCATACAGATCTGCACATGTTTTAAGT